>JASSUY010011904.1:0-16155 GCA_032466535.1 Forpus xanthops
CCTGTTTAAGTTTGAACCCATTACCCCTTGTCCTCTCACTACAGTCCCTCATGAAGAGTCCCTCCCCAGCATCCCCACTGCTCTTTAGCCCTTAGTGCCTTCATCTAGCCTCCCAGGCCCTTCACTGCCATTTCTATGGGCTGCCTTGGAGTGACTCATCCCTTGCAAACACCACTGAACACCTACTTTACTATTCCTTAGCAGAATTCTCTGATCTTGTTTGGATAATTCTTCCTGTTTGTTGTGGTTTTTTGTTTTTTTTTTCTTTGTTTGGGTTCCTCCTCCCCCCAGTTTTGTAGCCATTCGCTCTACTCACTCTTCAAGAGAGATGAGGGATGACACATCTCTGAAGTGACTGCTTCACAGAATGCCTTGGTCTCACTATGATTCACCTCAGAACTATAAGCTCCAGACAGTTGGGGCTGAAGGTACCAAGTAACAGAGCAGTGTCAGCACCCTAAATCACTAATAATCACTGAATAGCTACAGTCTCGGTTAGCAAATATTAAGCCAGACATAAAAAGAAGTATTTTTTTCCCTTTCTTCCAATAATAATATCTAACCCATGCATTCTTTGACTTCTTACACTGATATTTTGAAACTTGTTGAAGTCTGACTTCATTTACCTTAAATAATATTGGATATTAGCTAATCATTGTTGTGATTTACATGCAATGCTACAGAGCTGATAAGAGTGAGGAAATGTTATAGAGCATCTACTTCTGCTTCACAAATCAAGTGCTTCCTAGCTCATCAAAGTCCTAGCATATCAGCACATTATCTGATCTAGCATGCACATACACGTACAACACACCAATAAGCCTAAATCACGAGGTCTAACCCCCTAGCTTTAAATAATCATGATGATATGCATACAAACATCTTGCAAGTACTGGAAACAGTAATTCTCTATTTGTCTCTGCAAGAAATTCTGCTTCTACCTCCTTTTAACAGGAACTCATACAAAGTCAGAGTGATGCTGACCAATTTCAGAAGTTAAGGTTTCTTCCTGAGACGTCATGTTCTTTCCTCAGCACATTGCCCAGCTGCAACACTCGAGTAGGGATATGAAAAATTTGCAAATCTAGTGTCAGATATAATTTCTACATTCCCTTTTATATTGCAAACATCATTAATGAGGCCTTAAAGAATGCTTCATTGTAAACAGTGGAAGGTTTACAGCTACCACTCCAGTCAATGCAAAAACAGTGCATCAGCTTCAACTGTATGAAGACACACACATATATTCTTTGTTTCACTTCACACACCAGTGTATAATTTCATCACGTTAATATTGAAGTGAAAAATGGAACCCCCTCTGAAGTTCTTTCATTAAATCAAACATCTTCTTTTCATATTATGTCTTATGCATTCTAAGATTTTATCTTCATAATCAATATTTTTAATCTAATCATGGCTTTAATTTATTAGAGGCCATGCAAAAAAAAAAACCCAAACCAAACAAGATTAATAAGATTGCCACTGCCAGAAGTGCCAATGCAGTAAACCAGCTGCTCCATTATATTTTTGCTAGTGAGAACTTGATACATACTAACCAACAGATCTGCTTTACCTATTACATGTCTAGTCATACCTGTATATAATTATGATTACATGAACCCACCTATCCTTTGTATGAAAGACTGTTGTGAACAATTTCCTATGACAGACTAGCACAGTTAAAATTACGTATATTATTAAATAATAGCTCATGTGTAATTTTATTTTCTTTCAGAGTTACAATGTTCAAGAGATAATCATAGAGAGCACATTATAATTATTGTTAAACACATTTTTGCCACAAAAAGTTTAGAGCATTGGTAGAAAATCCTATGCCGTTACATGAAAATAACACCTGTAACCATAATTTCATAAAACAAGTGTACACTTTATATAGTATTATGCCAGCAAGTAGCTTTTTTGTTTTTTTTTTTTTGCAAATATCTTATGCTCTACATTTATTCATGTTTGCAGTTAAGAAGTGCACAAAATACTTCTATGTGTGTATATGTTTGCAATGCACAGGGAAAATAATAGTTTACCTCTATGGTAACTGTACTTGTTAACCCCAGTGGACCGAAGAATGGGGAATTACAAGATCTTAATTTTACCAAGTAATTGGCCTCATATTTTTCTACCTAATGCTGAACATAACATTAATTGGTATTTACCTCCTAATGTTTACAGAACACAAACTGTATATTTCAAAGACAATCTTTACCAACTATATACTGACTTTTATTTCAGTGTCTATCATATAAATTAGGACTCTGTTGAATACTTGTACTGAGGAACAAATGATAGTAACTTTATTTAAATACATGCACAGTACCGTGCACCACAGAATGATCAAGTACTGTTTTTTTACTGGATGAACGAATCAATAGAAAAATAGATTTAATAAATCATTAACATTTTGAAGTCTAGATAAAAATGGGAAATCATGCATTTCAAGCAAAGTTTTATTTTTTCCTTGCTTTTTGATGATATCTCTGAGAACTTAAGACATGCAGAGCTGAGAAGCAGCTCACTCTGAACAATGAACAGTGTTAAGACTGCACAAAAAGTTTTGATTGAGACTGTTTAGGTGCAAGACTGAAAAAAGTCACCATTCTTGGACTTCCCTTCAACATTAGACAGCGCTGTGCAAACCTCAGTCAGATCCCTGTATTATGATTTCTAAGCTGTTAGGAAGTCTCTCTGAGGGCTAAGAAAGTAAAAACCTGAGCAACTGCCTCCTTAAAATTTACAACAAGAAATGCTTTGATTTCAGAAAACAGACTACAAAAGGGGAATAGAAAACAGTTTATCCTTTCCTTAAGAGGTTAATTTAGGGGATAAATAAATTACGGATGACAAATTTATAAATAATAATGAAACAAAATTAGATGTAATTTTAATTTTTCAATATTTAGAGTACACATCTATGTCTATCAACTTAGGAAACAAATGAAAAGTGAGTGCTTACTTGCAATTAATCTGAAGGTTTTTTCTACCCCAACATTTGTCTGGACATGGCCAATGTAATCAAAAGAACTGTAAATTTTCAGAAGTGTGTCTACTCCAGTGAGCTTGATAAATTATGCATTAACCCACTTCTCTGAAGCATCCTTCACTAAATCTTTGGTGGGAAATGCACTTTATTAGGCATGAGCTTTGGTTATTTGTGTGCATATGCACTATGTTATCAGTCAATATGCAGAATGATTTCAAGTTTGCCATGTTACAGAGAAGTACTAAAATAAGTCTAGTGTTTCAACAAACACCACTAATGGCTAGCTTTGCAAGTATTATCATCTTCACTCTTAGCAGGCTTTCCTCAGCCTTACAGATTTTGCTCAAACTTGCACTGATTTCCAATCTTAGAAAAACTTACACCAGAGTAATCATGATCATTTGAATACTGCACACATTGCTAGATGTTTTCAGCAGGTACATTCACGTACATAAGAGTTATCAGAATTAGATATAAGAATTTAATGCTTAGCTGAAATAAAAATATTCTCAGGGCAGAAAGAAATTATAAACTTAAAGTACAGGTTAATGAGACCTGTCATAAACTTCACTTTGAAACAGGTCCAGTTGGTTACTGATGTGAAGATGTCTGATTCAACAAATACTATTGAAACTATGGCATATGATAATTGTAGTAGAAAAAATTGAAATGGAAAAGACAGAAAATCAAATTACCCATGGCATTCTCTTCCAATATTCCATGGCAGAATTAGCCCATAGATTAGTAAATGGTAATGCATGCAACAAAAAATATGCTGTATCACTTTATGTAAACATCTGCTTTCATCATGCAAAATGCCTACAAAACTGTAACGATATTTTTTCTAGTAGCATACTTTTACATTAGCTCAGCTGCAGAAACTGTTGAACCAAAATCCATGATTTTGCAAGTAGAAGATATTCTAAAATTCTTTAAAGATTTACAGCATAAATATTCCAAAGCTCAACAAAGCTATTTTTTTTTTTTTTTTTTTTTTTTTCCTAAAACCTAAACTACACAGGCTTATTCCTTGCTGTGGTTCCTTGTTCTTTTGATGATAGAAGAGAAAAGACCGGTTTTTGGAGGAGGTCCCATCAACATGGGGGCTTGGTTCTTGTGAGTAATTTTTATCTGGGGGAAGAAAGAAGAAAAGCACAGTTATCCCCTGAGCTAGTTCAATTCCAATTATCTTAGATACCTCAGTTATCTTTATCTGTGACTTCCAAACCTTCTTCATTTAATCAAAGAAGAAAAGAAAATATCTGCATTTTTCATGAATGATGTTACATATGCAGTAAACCAATCTATATGTAATCATTGTTTACACAAATACTTTAAATTATACATGCAATCAATATTAAAAAAACTATGTAATAAAATATATGCCAACATGTGATCTTAACTTTTTGAGTGCGGGATTTATTGCTTGTAGTTTAATAGTTAACGTATCTACAAGATGAATAAGAATCTAAAAGTTGGAAAGGACATACATGCTGACAGACCAAGCTGCTGCCCATCATTATGATATCAGCTATGTCTTTGCATGCTTTATTTATACATCTAATCAAGCTGTACTTCACTCTTAATATGGGACACTAGTAAATTTCAAAATAGCCAGTATGAACAAAAGTTAAAAGTTAATACAGAAAAAAAGTAAAAAAATTAACTAGCATTCTAATTTGCTAATTAATTAATAGAATAGACTCAAATATTCAAAAGACTATTTAAAACACTTTGTAAGACTGCTCTAAAGCCACACGTTTTGATTTCTTTGATATAAAACTACGAAACACCTTAAATGAGACAACCTTAAAGTAGATTATGTCTGCAATTTTCTCTAATTCAAGTCTAAATTAGAGAAGACATTTTATGAATGTATGCTATGCTCAAAGCTAATTGAAAGCAATTATCAAAGTGGCATTTTGTCTGTGACTTTAAGATACATTGTAAGATAATAAATGATTCTCATTATGTAATAAAAAGGTCACATCTTGCCTTTGGGCTAGTGATGCTGAGAGTTTTTCAAAAGCAATCCAAGACATTTTCTTTAGTGAGCTACGACTAATACAAGAACCATCACTTATTAAATATCAGTTGTCATCTGCATAGTACCCACATCAGAGATGGGTATTTCTTTCAAAAAGAAACACCACCTCATTAAAAACTGGAAAAATATATCTCTTAAAGTGCATACCTGACATTTTCAAGCTAAAATGAATATCCTTCACTTGCCATTCACTAATAGTAATGAAACAAAAAAATGTATGTCACGTGGAGAGCCTCATTAAAATACAGATCAGGACATTTCTTGGGGTGGAAATTTACTTTACAATATAAAGAGACAGAAACATAAAAATCTAAACAGAATGAATGGGTTGGTTTAACTCTATTAGAGCCTTTACTTTACTCTCACAATACTCATTTTCAAGCCACCTTAGCTCATTAGTCTCAAATTCATACGTGACCTCTTCTTGTCAACACTGTTCATTAGTATCAAATTTAGCATACGGGGCTTTTTTGGAAACCTAGATTAATTTCACATGGATAATAGCACTTGCTTTCAAAGACAGGCATCAACATACTTTTTCACAAGAAATTCTGCTTCAGGCTCTGTTTTGGAAGTCAAATCTGTAGTTGGGATAAACTGGAATTATTCCATTGATGTCACTTTCTAACATTCAATCATCTAGTCCTGGAAAATAGCGTCAAGAATCTTTGTAACTTTACATGCTTCATAAGACATATTTTGGAGCTCAGGACCAGGGATGACATAAACAAGATCCTGCGGATCAATACATGAAGTAATCTACAACTGCTGTGACTGAAGGTTTGAGAGTCACTAGGGATCAGCTTATTGCAAGATTTGGCCATGATGCAGCAGTAGGAATGGCCTCAGTTTCCTTTCAGAGGAAAATCATAGCAATTCCATCTTAAAGTGAATAGAAGAACAAAGCTCAAAAGGTGGCTTTAATATGAAGAGGTGAAGCAATCCTGAAACCCCATACAGATTGCATGTTGGACTGGGGCTGTTCAATGTTGCCAAGGATGAATGCAATCACATATTGAGAAAATGTTTATAATTTGTAATGGGTTTTTTGGCTTGAGTCATCTGTTTTGGAGACCGTGACCTCTTCAGTATGTTGTATCCTATCAGTTGAGATCACCTAAGATGCCTGAACATGATTAACCACTCATGCATGGGGATGAAGTCCTATATGCTTTTCTCTAAGATGTATTTTCAATTATTATAAACTGGCTCAATTCCAGTGGAGTAAAACATATTTTACATTATGAAAATACAAAATAAAGAGTAAAGTTCTTTTTTCTATTTATGCACAATAGTGTATATTAACATGGCATTGGTTAAGAATGATAACCACTGGTTCCTACTAAAAATAATAGTAAAACATTCGAAAGAAATCTTATCTTTGGTTGATGAAAGAGAGATGTATATCTGTAATACACTCTGGACCACTGCAGTACCTAGCTGAAATGGGTTAATTTTGCCATTCTCAAGACTCTCGGGAACTGCATTTCTGCTCTGGACTCTCACTTCTGCTTCTGTTTTAATACTGGCAGCATTGCCAGAGTTAGTGCTGTACATCTGGCCCACAAGTGACTCCAGACACTCTGAGCTACGAAGGAGCACTAAGAGTCTCAGAAAGAAAAATAATGTTGTAGATCAAAGTAGAACTGAACAGTGAAAGCTGTATGGGAGACTGAAATGGACCAAAGAAAAAGGAAAAAAAGAAAAAAAAAAAAAAAGAAAAAAAAAAAGAGAGAAATCTTACAATTAATAAAGACTTAGTTTAGTTAAAAATAAAGAAAACACTTTTAGCTACATACATATTCTGTGCGCAGGCACATGGAATGGCTAAAGATTTAACTTTTACCATTCAGTTCCTCCTTCATTCAACAAGCAACCTCATATCTTTTTTCAGAAGCACAATTATAAAAGACTTAAATAAGAGCCCACATTTTATTTGCTTTTTTTTTTGTCCTAGGTGAATCTGTGATTTACACACATACAAGAAAAAGATTGCTCAGACAAAAAATCCTCAAAACCCAAACACTAAACCTAACGTATTCTTAGAAACTTAGAAAAAAAAAAAAAAAAGCTTCAATTTGGCATATTTGTCACAAATTTTTATTAAAAAAAATAAAAAAATGAGGAAATAACAAAACTCCAGTTTGGAAGAAAGCAAATAGTCACCTGAGTTGGCAAGATATTGTGGATTTTTGTTGTTGAAAGCCTGATACACAGTGTTATAGGCTAAACTTCACTGTTGAAGCCAGTAACAAAACTATCATTCACTAATGGAAGCCAAGATCTTATCCTGTGACTTCATGATCACAGAAATTGAAAGGGCTGGTATAACTAGTAAACAGGTTTAGTAGAGTAATACTGCATTTGCAATTTCAAAACTGCTTTTTCAGTATTAGAAAGTGAGCCCAATGATGCATTCGTGGGAAGGAACACAAGACCCAATTAAAAAAGAGCAAAACTCTTAAAAGACAAGATTATAATGGCTCCCTATTTTTTGATAGAAAACTTTTTGTAAAGGAGAAACCTTGAATTTGTGACACTGAAGATATGTATAAATGCATAAACCTGACATTTATTAGTTGTAGGAGCAGGTCAGAGTTTCAAAATATGCCTTGAAGCCACATTAATACAATGCATCCACTAAACACAGTGAGCAAAAATAGTTTTTGTGTGATAAATATATCTTTTACATCAGTCAATTTTACTTTCATGTTCTTTTCTGCTATATGTGCTAGTTACGTTCATGTTCCTGACTTCACAGAATGCCTAAATACTTACTATTAACAGGGAAGATGGTGACATAAAACTAGGTACTAACTACAGTGCTAAATGAAAGTAGAAAACTGAAAACAGAAATAGTAAAAGAACATCTGCATTTAAAGGACAGAAGAGAAAAACTGACAGAAAAGAACTTCTCAAGTTGGATTGGTTAGTTTATAGTCACGTTATTTCCATGCTATCAGCAGGGTTTGAATACTGGTAGATTTGAGAGGGTATAAGGGTTTTCCCACAGCCTAAATGACCATATGTTGCCCCCCTTATAGGAAATGGAAGGATGTAACACCTCTGGATCACAGAAGTTATCAAATACTTTCATCCTTCTGTTAGGTAATCAAGAGCTGTACTGAATATCATGGTATGAGTCAGATCTATAGAATGCAGGCAGTGCTAAACAAAATCAATGACTTGGATTATGTGTCATTTTGGTCAAAATCTCTTCAGATCTAGATCTGTTTTAAATATAGCTTTATGCAGTACATCTTTTAGATAAATTTCTTAACAATATTATTGTGCAAAGTGCAATTAAATCTCATCAGTTTGGTATTAATTAAGCTCTAATAATATACTGTAGTCTCTCTCCTAAGTACTGTGATCCGTTTCCCCTTCACACAGGTAGATTGGAAAACATTACGATGTCATCATAATTTTTAAACATACCGAGAAAATGACAGAGCTGCAAAATTAAAATAAATGATTAATGACATTTTTTTCATGTTTTGTACTAATAGGTATCACTAAGGTTTTAAATTAATAGAGCCGTCAAGCTCAGGGTTGTTACAGATCCAGTGCAGAACTGAAATGGAAATTATGTATTCCATAGACACCTAAAGATGACACTTTGGAATATTTTAAATTTTAATTAGTAGGTGCAATTGTTTTCCCCCTCCTTCCTAAAACCATTGCAAATTAATTGGCAATTAGTCACAACTAATTCTTTTCTTAACAATCTGAACTGAAAAGAAAGGTGCATTACACGTTAGAGTGTTTGTCTGGGGTGCAGAAAGCACACATGCAGAAAATTGCTTTGTCAATTACAAAAACTACTGTTGTGAAATTCAGAAAATATATGCATAGGTAAACAAAACTAATTAATGTGCATTGTATCTGTGAGCACAAGAAATAATGCCCAGGTGCAAAATAAAGTTTTAAAACTCCATAAATCACTCTGGCCTTGAAATAGAAATGTATACTCACAGTTGCTCAGAGAAAATAATGCAGCATGTTAGTTTAACACCAAAACCTTTTCTAGCAAGTGACCCATTTATGGGTTAACTATGTAGTAATTGTCTAATATTTTACTTAAATCAGCCACCATATCTAGGACCCAGATTCTCTTTTCTCTAAAGAAGCAGACAAAAGTTTAAATTTTCCCATTATAAACAAATGATAGAAAATACATTCAGTGACATGGAAAGATAATTTACAGCATCTAGAATAAATCTGCAGCTTCCTCATTCTATCTGTGCTGTGTTGGTGACAATGGGTTTAAGAGCAAGTGTGCGACTCATCTTTCTCACCATTTCTGGCCTAGAGCCATTATTAGTAAAAGCTTTTTTGTTTGTCTGGTTTTAGTTCTTGGGTTTTTTTTTCTGGACTTAACTACAAAAGTAGGACTTCAACAGGACCTCTGCATTCAAGTTTCTTGTATCAATAGGGACTACAGGAAATGCTCGAGAGAAACCATTCGTTCATTCAAAACTTATTTTTAAGGTGCATCCAAGTGATAATACTTCAAAATACTATTTCTTAGTTTCATTATTAAATGGCTTACTGTAAGTTTTTCTATCATTAAACAATCCTAAATATACTATGTGTTTCAGATTTTTATGAAACTACAGTTCAAGCAATCCATTAGGTGGGCTTTGACTACGGATTTTCATTTTTTTTTCTTCATTTAGGCAATATTCCTATGGACATTTCTGTCATCTATTGCTAATCCAGCATTGCTAGCAGCCAGTCACTCTTTCAGATATGATGCCAAGCAACTCAGAAATAGATGAAAGAAATGAAATCGCAGTTATTTCTAAGATGAAATATTCTTATGGATTATTTTCAAAACAATACTAACAATTTATGTAGCTAAATTTAAAGATTATTTTTCTTAGAAAAAAAAATAATCCTGGTGTCTAAAGTTAAATTTTATTGAATTAACTTGAGAGACTTTGAAGTTGCATTACAATTAATGACCTGTTTGGAGATCAGGTGAAACCATAGATACCTTTCATGTTCCTGTATTTGTCTGAGGGAGATCTGATAGAATGTTCTCTTCAGCTAATCAGATGAGATGTTTAACATTACATTAACATTATCATCTTTCCTTCTCACAAAGACTCCTCTATAAAAAGCAGTGAAAACAATACAATTTGACACACAAATTCTGCATCTTATATCAGAGCAAGGATGACTTTGTCAGACACTGCAGGCTGCATGTGTCCAATGTATTGAATAATTCTTGATGACAGATTTTCAGACCAAGCCACTCATATTTTGAAGTACTAAGTACATCTAGGGACACTAGGTGCATGAGCAACAGAAGATCATAAGAGATGTTAAAAAAAGTACACAACAATGTCTTTAGTACTAAACTGATCACAAGCATGAAAAAGAACAGATTGCAGCTTCTGGGGAATCACTGTGTTATCTATCACATACCATAATACTTTCTGAGAGCCCACGCTGTCTTTTTGGGGGGAACATGCTCTATATGCAGGAGAAGGGACAGCTGTCAGCAACTCAGGCCATTTGTATAAAACTTTTCTCCAGTCAGAAAGGAGAAGTAGCAAAGATAAACTTCTTGCTTCCTTCAACAGGCAATCAATTTCCAAGCCTCCATGTGCAGCTTGCATCCCCTAGATAACAGTGATTTGACGCAGAGCTTGTTTTTCTTAATATGCATAATGAAATAGTAGAATTTTGTTCAGGTTGAGCTTGATTTCTTGAAAAATCATTTGCAAAATATCATTCAGATATTATCCCAATATTCAAGTGATCAAATACACTCTGGCTTCCAAACAAATGCCTCTATAAAGTATGGACTTAGAAATCAAATCTTAAACTTTGTTTGAGAGAAGGTCAACATCCACCTTTGCCATTGTCTCAGGAAGAATTCCTGCCTACTTTGCAGAGAAGTTCAAGGAAAAACTCTACTACAGTTAGAATTAGTGGGGAGGCAAGATGTCGGACCATTCATGTTTCTTCCTTTGGAAGATGTAGAAAACAGATTAGGGTACATGAATAATAATGCAAGGAGAAATTGCAATAAATACATTAAGCTCCTAAGCAAAGAAAAAAAAATCCTTAAAAATAAATAACATAAAATAGTAATTTGGTATCTAAATTCATTGAGGTTAAGTAGCATGGGTAAATTGTTCATGTATTTTCTTCTCAGAAGAAATAAACACATTTAACGGTATGTAACACAATGGATATTCTCTTAACAATGGTATAGCAAACAGGTTGGGTTCCACAGAAAAGCATGTGCCATTTCTATCCTCTTTAAAATGGTACTTCAACTGGACGGCAGTAATTATGAGTAATAATTTACTGTTTCCTTAAGGCAGTAAGTGAAATGTAAGAACTATCTCTTTTTTCACGTTTGTCCTCAATTGCGCAGGCAGGCGTTATCAATCAGATAACAGGGATTTTGAACAGAGCAAGAAAAAAAAAATAAAGCACATGTTCTTGCCAGCATCCTTCCAAAAGTTCTCTTCTGTGATTTGGCAACTGAAAAATTACACGGCTTTTTTTTGAACAAGAAACTGCTGGGTTCAATACTGTTGCTATCTCTTAACTACAAAAGGCTTCCTGGAATAAGTCTCCTAAAATTCCCATTGTTCTTTCACACAGTGTGCTCACATGGTTCCCTCATTGCAGCATCTGAGCATTTACTCATAGAGAATTAGAGTTCAGGCACTCTCCCTGCTGTTCAGCTGTACACTCTGGTGTATCTGGTAAACATAAACTACTACAAACTTTTTCTGTCCTCCTAACCCATAGGCTCCCATGCCTGTTAGCACTTTACTGACAGTGCTCCCTTTTACTTTTTTGTCTAGCATTTAATTCTACTACAGTCATAAAGCTCATTAAAGTGATCCATTACCCTGGTTTGGGGAATTACTCCTATCTGTAGTGGGATTTCTTCCTTGTCACATACTGTCCTACTTACAAGCTGCAAGGATACATCAATTCATTTACTTTAAAACACAGGTCTTTAGGGAAAAAAAAAATCACTGAAATTATATATTATAACATGCTGCTAAGCATACATTCAACAACACAGAGCTAAAATCTCTTCAACATTTTCTCAAAATGTTGCCTCAAAGAGAGATGAAATGGAGAATTCCTAAACATACACCTTTCTTGTGTTGCTAGTAAACAGCTACTCAAACCTCTTCTGAGCAAGCTCCTATCCTGTCCTATCCTGCCAGTACTGCTTTTTACCTGCCCTCACTTCGTATGACTGTTCACTGAAACGAGATTAAATTTCCTTAATTTCTTATTTGAAATTTAAGGATTTAAAAAATATTAGTTCTACCATATAATTCAATCAGCCCAGTTAAGACTTCAGCTTTAAATAAAACCTCCTTGATATGAACTCTCAAACATGCAATGGAAAATCTCCCTAAATTTTTAAAGAATAATCAATTACTTTATACATGCTAGCATCAAAATGAACGTTGGCTTTTCCTCAACAAAAGAGACTGCAAATCTGATACCGCATCATAAAGGACCACATTGGGTAAAGGGGTGCTGGGACTGCACCCTTGTAGTATTTTACAAGCTATAGAAATCAATATTTTTTATTCTATCTTGACGTGTGGAAAAAAAATCAGCATGATAAATTGAAAATGCTTTGGGTGTTCAACTACATAAAAGCAGTGTATAAAGATATTACTTAAGTAAATTAAGTTCATGCTGATGTCAATGTTTGCCTTTTTAGACCAAAAGATTCTCTATCATTGAAAACCAAGTGAAAGTAAATAAATAATTTAATTCAACAATGAATTTCTGACCAATGTAATTTTTGTTACTCATTAAAAAAAGTTCCTATTTTTTTTTTGTTTAGCTCTCTTCCTTGAGATAACAGTATACTTACAGTGCAAGGAGTTTGCATCCAAGGCTCCCCATCTATCTGCATAGGCAGTGACTTGCTGGTCCTAAAGGGATATATTTCATAGTATAAGAAAAAGTAAACAGACAAAATTAATAAATGTATTTATTAAGGAGGCATATATGTGATGACACATACATATAATCCTGATTGATCCCTAAAATTTTATGTAAGCTCCAGTATGGTCCAACAGGCTTACAAAAGTAACCTAATCACGTTTAGTTTGATTTTCAACAAAGCAAAAATATTGTAAACATTCACACATCTTGCTAGTAATACACTAATCTCTCATGAGAGAATAGTCTATAATTTGTGAAATAGAGAGTCAGTTACATAAGAACTTCAGGAATAAACCTTATTAACTGAAAAGATAAAGGAACCTGTGCTATTTTTATAATTTACACTGACTGCTATAAAGGAAACAAGAAATAAATTTTAGCTCTATCATCACCATTTATTAGAACCATAAAAGATGTTTCTACGCTCATGTCTAACTCTGGGTTAAACAGAGTAACACATAACATGACAGCTGTACTATATTCAGAGCTTTAACATACCATGTTATAAATTTAAATTGTTAGTAAAGTGACACTGATTTTAAAATAAAGCTACAGCCAGTGTTCTCTGTCTAGTTTTTGATACCACTTTAATAATAAATTATAGACAGGTGAGAAAGGAAAAAAACTCAAGGATGATCTTTTTTTTGTCTTTTCCACTTACAATAGTTTGCATACAAGACTTAGAAATTACACAAAGTAGATGAATCGAATAGTGGTAAAATGAGTCAACTGATTACTCATGTTCACCAATGGAAATACTGGCTTGGATGATATTCAAAAGGGACTGATAGTTCATAGGATTATCCACTGTCATCTACGGTCATAAGTGGAGGAAGGGAAGAATGAAAGTTCAATGAGATCTCACTTTACAGGTTTGGAAAGGCTCTGAATCTTTTTCAGTTACTGTCCTGCTGATGTGGTATTATAAATATTATCTCCTGGTATCCAGAGAAGGCTAGAATGGCTCTGTAATCTTATTTCTCTTCCTCATCCAGTAGAAGAGTACTTCTGAAGTCAACATCCCCAGTCCCTGAGGAGAGTCTCCAAATCTACCAGTCACTTTGGCAAATCCTATTTATTTTAAAGTTTTTATTGCTGCTGTTCTGCTTTATGCTCATTCTAGGCTTCTGGGGTTTATAATTGTATACATTATGATTTTATTAAAATTTTGGAAAATTTTGCCTGATAAATTCATCACTGAGGAAGAATTGACCATCTCTCTTTTTCCAGTCCTTACCTAATCCAAAAGTTAGAATAATTGTCATTTCCTTGAGCCCTAATCCAGGTTTCCTCTATTGTGAATGGTCTGGTCACTTTTAGCACAGAAACAATAAAACACAACTAAATTAGTGTGCTCCACCATTAGTGGCTTACACATACCACCAGGTTTAATAATAATGACTTGTCAATCTTCAGTAAATAACAAACAAATCAAAGCCAGAGCACTCTAAGTTCTAGAGATCAAAAAAGAGCTTTAAAAATACTAAATACAAGCTACTATTCCCTGGTGAGGAATGTACTATAAATAGGTTAAAAAGTGTCAAAGTAATGTTAAATTACTTCTTGCTCAAAAACTCACAGTGTATGCCAATGATAAACCTCAATATGCTTATGCCTTACTCCTTCTGCTCCAACTGCTTGACAGTATTTCTTCATAGGATGAAACAACAGTTGAATACAGCACATGAAGACTGAACGTAAACACCCTTTTTCTAGACTTTTGACACATTTAAAGAAAGGAAGATGTACGGGCATAGAATATGGATGGAATATATATTCCATATACAAAAATGATACTTTCACAAGAAATAAGTACAGTATTTATGACTATTAAGCTACCAAAGCAGACTGATAATGTATAAAACTTTACTGTTTCACTACAACAGCACAGTGCGAATTGAAGATGCTGATACCTGATGACAACAGATGAGCACTGGGCAAGCCGTCTTCCAGCACTTTTCAGACCTGTGTATATCTGTCCCATCTCCATGGCTCCTTCCAGACCAACCACTTCCATAAGCTGGTCACTTAGATCTGCAAAAGTTGAAAAAAATAACATTTTGTCTAGATGGCATTTTGACAGTAGTTGTTCTGTGACTAGCAAGAGCTGTGAGAAGACAAGCCGGATAATAAAAGATGCAGAGAAGAAAACTAGCAAAAATGATGATTCCTAGGAAGTGATTGCAGCTTTAAGGTTGGACACATCTGGACCTATTGTCACACTACTTTAAAATATCCTTACCAAACTGATTCTAAAATACAATAATAATACCAATGGTTAATTTTAATACATGAATACTGAACAAAAATCTTACTCTGTGAGAAAATAGGAGAGAGTCTTTCTTTAGGTTGTGCTCACAGAATAAGATGCTTGCAGTTTAGAAATTCAGAAATTGGATCTGTGTCTCAAGTAATGCATAGATTCAGTGCAAAAAGGGCAGAAAAACCCTTGTATCAGCAACTATTAATCTAATTTTCCTGAACCTTGTAGTGTTTGTTTGCACCGATTATATATATTTATTTCACACAGTTTTTTGACTATGTAGTGTTATGGCATTGCTTTAAAACATATTTAAATAAATCATGTCTCTGGCAAAATAAATATTAGATTGCTTGACTTCAAGGAGCTCGGACAAATTCTGCCTAAAGTTTCAGGTATAGAGATACAGCCAGAAACTTAAAAAGTAATATAACAGTTCAGTTTGAGAAATAACTAAGCAAAGTAATGAAATATCCAGAATCAACGAGGGTGTTTTGTATGAAATGCTTTATATGCTCTTGTTAAAATGCATGTTGCCAAGACCAAATGGGCAAGAAAAAGAAACATGTTTTTTAGCTGTATGTGTGTTTTATAGATTGGTTGTTAATATCCATGTTTCCAAAAGGCATATTATTTGATAAAGCACAGGAATGAGCTAAAATGTTAAGAGTCTGTCATCACATTGAAAAAATAAATAAAGGAGAGCACATTACCCTTTGTGTATTTTAAACCCTTCAACCTTTAATGAAGGTAGAATTTCATGCTAATTATCATATCTATGAGCCTAGCCCAAAGTTTCAAAGGGAGTCTTTTTTGTTCATTTCTTTGGACTTTCAATGAAGGTAATTAACTGAACAAGTACAGTGATGGTGGGCGGGGGAGGGGGGGAGGACTATGAAAAGG
>JASSUY010011905.1:0-24451 GCA_032466535.1 Forpus xanthops
CCATAGCATGGGGGTTGGAACTAGATGATCTTAAGGTCCTTTCCAACCCTAACTATTCTATGATTCTATGATTCTATGATATTTGGATTTGAATGTATTTAAAGTTTTAAGTGTAGGAACATGATGCCATGAGAATTTTAATTGAGTTTGTTATGTGGTTGCAATTGATTAGAGTATCATCAGAGAATATTGGACTATTTTCATGATTGATTTTCAAAGTAATAATACTTGAAAAAAAAAATCCTCTATTAGTTTTTTTATAGAACAGCAGTTTTTATTTAGCTGTCAACCAATGGAAATGAAAAATACCATCATCTCTGATCCATATACAGCAGGTTAAATATATGGTGTCAATATTACTGAGGTAAGAAGTTGTCATTTTCCAAAGCTATGTAGAAAATAAAAAATAGTATAAGAGACAAAACAAACTTTCCAATCTAAATTTAGTGTAAAGTGAAAGCAGAATAGGCTTTATATTTTCAGCAAGTCTTTTTAATTTGCCAAAAATAGTCTTTGTATTAAGCACTTCAGCTTTCTCCTATTAGGTTAATTTCCTTGGAAATCAGAACAGTTCTATATGCCAGTATAGCCACAGCCTCCTGTAGTTTAACAAATTCTTAGAAGTATATGTGTCAGCAAAACTTCTTGAATTTTTTTTTTTCTTTTGTAAGTATTAACACTTTTCCTATTTTTCTCCAATCCATGATCTCAGTCATTATGACCCATTGCCATGAAACACATACTGATACTGCTGTGCATGTTACTTGAATGTAGTCATATGGTAGTGACAAGAGTGAGGACAGAAGCATCAAGAAATAGAATAGTTTAACTACTCTAATTTTCTGTGAGTGGGAGGTATTTGTACAGATAAAATTCAGTCTTTTAAGAATTGAAGTTTCTACATGCTTCAAAATGAAAGCAAAAAGGTGTGCAGGAAAAGTATGTATTGTGGATGGAAGAAGAAATAGCAGGGAGAAGAAAGGACTTAATGTGGCAAAACTATGAGATCAAAAAAGAAAGAAAAGATTAAAAAGTTGAAATAAAAAATCAAAAATTAAAATAAAAAAAAAAATCATTACTGTTTCTCATAAAAAAATATTTCTTAGCTAATAGATGCAATAATCTCAGGCAGAAATGTGTTTCAAAATTAAAAATGGCATAATTTAGACCGCTGAAATTAAAATGGTGACAGCCCTACCAGATATAATACACTGCAAAGATGTATTCTAGTCTTCTGAGTAAACTGTAGGACAAGGACCATGAAACTAGAGTTTGATTTTTAGACCACTTTGCAGTTGCCTATCTGTAAATATTAAGGATTTATTACTTAAAAATTGAAGCTATTGGAAATCCACTTCAATATGTAAAAACTAATCAAATGAAACCAACATGAATATATAAGATACCAAAATCTTACAAGTGAAGAAATGTATGACCAAATGGCTATACATAAATATATCCATTAAGTGCTCATGTTCCTTGGTAGCTAGCACATTCCTCTCAGTATTGGAAGGAATAAACCCAAATTGGCTTGATTATGTTGTAGTGCCAAAGTGTTTTGATCCAGTGGGAGTTCATTTCACTCTCATGCACGTTATGTCTTTTCTTGATCTTTCAAACTGTTTGGGTAAAAAGAGAATCTCCTTTGGTGAGGTAGAATATAGATTTTTGTTTATTAGGTTGATTCTTAAATAATTAAATGCTTAACTTGTATAGTGATAACAAGCAGCCTTCACAGCTTTCAAACAGTACTTGATTCTTGATTTTGATACATGGATTTTGCCATCCTTTTATTCATAAACTACCTTCAAATAAATAATCATTGTAATGAAAAAAACGTTTCTGATAGTAATCAACTTCATTATGGAAACAAGGTTTTGAAATATATAGTTTTGGAAAGGAATGAAATAGGAAATGAGTCAAGAAAAAACTTCAGCATGATAACAATAGAAAAAAAGGGGAAAAGTGAAAAATAATACATTAAAAGTAGGACAAAACCTGTAACTTTGTTATTTATTCTTTCAAATTGTCTAATGTCAGACTATACTAAGATTTGCTAACACAGAGAGGTACTCTGAAATACAGCTAAAACTAGGTTCTAGCATTATATTCACAGAGAACTATACTGAACATATTTTATTACCTTTCATTGGAAATAGGCACTCAGCTCAACATTCCCTGAAAGTCTTTGATAAAGGAAATACTAGTCTACTCTTATCAGCTATGATTGCCTTTCATGTCACTGTAAGATAAATTCCAGCATATTTATCAATGCCAGTAATGTGTTAGTTATGGGGGTGTAAGATACAGTGGCACTGTATATTCACGAATGTATGTGTTAGCAAAGGACTATGAAGTACTTGGCACATTGGTTTTATATGATTTGTAGGTTTAAATGTTTCTTGAAATATTTCAGTATGCTAAAATTAGTTGAAATATCTAGAAGCTATTCATTAGTTTTTCCTTTATTACTTTGCCCAATTAATGAAGGACTATAAATTTTATATTAATTTAGAAATGCATTTGGCCTCTGACCATTATGATCTTTCATGATGTGATAGCGACATAAACACAATTGCTGGATGCCTGAGCGATTTTGGAAATATTTGTTACTTATTATAAAACTATGCTCAACTCTGTAATAATACTATAAAAATTACAGTTACAAGAGAAAGGTCTTCAGCAAGAAGCAGTTTCAGGCTGATAGTAAGGAAGAACAAAAAGGAGGAGAATAGTGGCTGAGACTTAAAAGTGAAAGGAGACGTAAAAGGAATAAAGGGAAGAAAAAGGAGAAAAAGAGGAAAAAAAGCAAGAGAAAATAATCTCTTCAACACAAATAAAATTAGGCGATTTCTAGATATTGATCTGAGGCCCAATAGACATGTACATATGTATAAAGAAGCTTTAAGGAGAAAAATTGTTGAGGAAAAAACATAGGTAAAGATTGAAGAATTAGTGCAGAATTATCAAATGTTGAGAGCCTCATGTTTTCCAGGGAAATGTTTGTGTGAAGTCAGGAGCAGATGCCGAACAATATGGCACACCTGATTTCATGCTGCTCATGCAAGCTGACCCCTGGCATTCTGTGTGAGGTCAAAAGTTTTCTGACATTTCTGTCAGGAGGAACAGTATACATGCAAATTGGTAGCTCAAATTGGGTGTGTCTTGTTTTTTTAGCAAGTGTCTGATGATCTTGCATTTAAAGTAAAATTAAAGGCTCAGAGAACACCTGAAATGTTAGTTGTTGTATAATTTTTACTGCTTTTTAAGCAAGTGTTGTATAATCTGTTGTAATTTATTCTTCTCTTCATTTGATTATTTGGGGTACAACCTGTTATTGCAAGTTCCTCTTAACAATAAGAATTAATTTCAACAAAACAACTTGTAATGCACAGTTTAGGAAAGCATATACAGAAATAAATTGCTTGGTAGTTAGAATTGCATTTATTACCTGTGGCACTATAATTTTTTTTAATTGCATAGGAAAAACAATGACTCATTTAAGACCCAGTTTTAAATTAAAACTTAAATTACTGTTCTCTCTGTCCCAGTAATTTATATTTTAACATTTAAATACTGTTATTTAAACAAACCCTGCATGTTTTTCAATCTGGCAGTAAACAGACCTTTGACTCCAGCTGCTTTTTGCATGCACTTTTGCTACAGATAAGAAGAAAGGCATTTAAGATACCAGCGAACTCTTTAAAATTTGTGGTTTTCCGTGGCCTTCACTAGAAGCAACATTGTTGGGATAAATTACTAGATGACATGTTTATCACATATCAAACCTAACATCATTATCTGACAGTAGCAAACAGTACATGTGTAGAAAAACATGTAGACCAGAGCAAATGTGCAGAAGTGCTTCCCCAGTGCTTTCCCATGTTACATAGTCACAGTTCAGAGATTTTGAGTGTTAGGTAGATAGCATTGTGTAAAGAGGCAGGAGGTGGAGTAGGTGAAGAAGGACCAAATTTAACTCCATCACTCATAATGGAATAGAAGGCAGAAAAAAATGGCTCTAACTCCTTCCTTCACAAAATTTAGCTTTCTTGGATCCTGAAATATCTGGAGAAAATCAGTAGGAGATGTGAAATATAATATCATAGAGTCATAGAATCATAGAATAGTTAGTGCTGGAAAGGGCCTGAAGATCATTTAGTTCCAACCCCCCTGCCATGGTCAGGAACACTCACACTAAACCACCCAAGGCAATGTCCAACCCTTACAGTAAAGAATTTCTCCTCATATCCAATCTAAACTTTCCCTGTTTAAGTTTGAATCCATTACCCCTTGTTCTATCACTACAGTCCCTAATGAAGAGACCCTCCTCAGCATCCTTATAGGCCCTCTTTAGATACTGGAATGTTACTATGAGGTCTCCATGCAGCCTTTTCTACTCGGTTGAACAGCCCCAACTTTCTCAGCCTATCTTCATATGGAAAGTGCTCCAGTCCCCTGATCATCTTCATGGTCCTCCCCTGCACTTGTTCCAACATTTCCATGTCCTTTTCACGTTTAGGACCCCAGAAGTGCACATCAGAGGTCTCACAAGAGCGGAGTAGAGGGACAGGATCACCTCCCTCAATCTGCTGGTCACACTCCTTTTGATGCAGCCCAGGATACAGTTGGCTTTCTGGGCTGCAAGAGCACACTAAAGCCTGCTCATATTAAGTTTCTCATTCACCAACACGCCCAAGTCCTTCTCCTCAGGGCTGCGCTGTCTCATCTCTGCCCAACCTGTAGTTGTGTCTGGGATTACTCCGACCCAGTTGTAGGACCTTGCATTTGACATGGTTGAACTTCATCAGGTTGGCATCAGCCCACTCGCAAGCATGTCAAGGTCCTTCTGGATGGCATTCCTTCCCTCCAGCATATCAACCGAGCCACAGAGCTTGGTGTCATCAGCAAACTTGCTGAAAGAGCACTCAATCCCACTGCCCATGTCACTGACAAAGACGTTGAACAAGACCGGTCCCAACACGGATCCCTGAGGGACACCATTCATTTCTGGTCTCCAGCTGGACATTGAGCCATTGACCATAAGTCTTTGCGTGCGGCCATCTAGCCTGTTCTTTATCCACCAAATGGTCCACCTAATAAATTGATGTCTCTCCAACTTAGAAATAAGGATGTCATGTGAGACAGTGTCAAACACTTTGCGCAAGTCCAGGTGGATGACTTCAACTGCTCTACCCCTGTCCATCAGTTCCGTAGCCCCATCATAGAAGGCCACCAGATTGGTCAGGCAGGATTTCCCCCTAGCGAAGCCATGCCAGCTGTCACCAACACCTTGTTATTTTTCATGTGCCTCAGCATGCTTTCCAGGAGAATCCGCTCTAAGATTTTTCCAGACACAGAGGTGCTGCTGACTGGTCTGTAATTCCTCAGCTCATCCATTTTTCCCCTTCTTGAAGAAGGGGGTTATATTTCCCTTTTTCCAGTCATCTGGAACTTCTGACATCCAAGACTTTTGAAATATGATGGACAGTGGCTTAGCAACTTCATCTGCCAGCTCCTTCAGTACCCGCAGATGGATTTCCTCAGGTCCCATGGACTTGTATGTGTTCAGGTTCCTAAGATGGTCTCAAACCAGATCCTCCCCTACACTGGGTCTAAGGTCTTCATTCTCACTGTCCCTGCATCTGCCTTTCAAGATTTGGGTGGTATGGTCAGAATATTTTCTAGTGAAGACTGAGACAAAGAAGTCATTAAGAACCTCAGCTTTCTCCAAATCTAGAATAGCCAGTTCTCCTGATAGCTTCTGAAGAGGACCCACTTTGTTCCTAGCCTGTCTTTTATTTGCAATGTACCAATAGAATCCTTTCCTGTTATTCTTAACATCCCTAGCCAAGTTGAATTCTAACTGGGCCTTAACTTTCCTAACCTGGTCCCTAGCTTCCTGGACAGCATCCCTGTATTCTTCCCAGGGCACCTGCCCTTGCTTCCACCTTTTATAAGACTCTTTTTTCCTTCAAATTTTTCCTCAGTAGCTCCTTGTCCATCCAAGGAGGTCTCCTGGCCTTCCTGCAGTACTTCCTTCTAGTTAAGATGCAACACTCCTGAGCTTTTAGTAGATGAACCTTGAATACCAACCAACAGTCTTGCCCCCCCCGCCCTCTAGGGCTATATCGCATGGAACCTTATTAAGCAGGTTCCTGAAGAGGCCAGAGTCTGCTCTCTTGAAGTCCAGGGCAGTGAGCTTGTTGACGCCCTTCTCACTGTCCTGAGGATCTTGAATTTGACCATCTCATGATTGCTGCAATCAAGGCTACACTGGAGCGTCACATTTCCAACCAGCCCTTCCCTGTTGGTGAGGACGGGTCAAGCATGGCACCTCTCTTTGTCAGCTCCTCTATTACTTACAGAAGGAAGTTGTCTTCCACACAATTGAAGTACTTCCTCGATTGCTTATGCCAGGCCATGCTGTCCCTCCAACAGATATCGGAGTGGCTGAAGTCCTCCATGAGAACAAGGGCCTGTGAGTGTGAGGCTATTCCTATCTGTCTATAGAGCTCTTCATCCACCGAGTCCTCTTGGTCACATACTCTATAACAGATCCCCACAATAGCGTCTCCCATCTCTGATCTTCCTTTAACCCTGACCCACAAACTCTCTATCGACTGCTCACCTGTCCCCAGACAGAGTTCAGTAGTCTCTAGCCTATCCCTAACATAAACAGCAACTCCCCCTCCCCACCTTGGAAGTGATGTAATTTGTGTAGTGGCAGAAAAATAGAGGGTAAACCATCCTTCAGTGTTGCAGGTTATGGATTCTGATCCAGTTCCGTAAGAATTTGAACTGAAGTTAGTATCTGGATCAAAAAATTACTTTTGATATTGAGAATATAAAGGAAAGAAGAAACAATTGTCTAAGTTACTGTGTTTCACTTAAGGCTTTCTTAAAACAGTGACTGAGATCTTCAGGGTAGTGTTGGTCATTCCAAACTACCATATTCATAAAAGGAGAGAAGTAGCTATGGGAAGGACCTGTCAGTTTAGAGCAGCTTATTTAATATGAGCAGTGTGATCACATTTGATGGCAGTATTTTAAGATAGCATTTTTGATTTTCAATAACAATGGAATGCAACAGGTTTTTAAAACTCAAGGACATATCATGAAGCCTGTTTTTTGTTTGATTATTTTGCCATGAACTCTAGAATATATTCACTTTTAATTGATTAAAAAGGTTTATTTTATTTTCTGAAGTAATAATTTTTTATATGTAGGTGCCATTAAATTGCCATAGAAATATTTATTTTCTAAAAAACTAGCTAGATAGAAAATTTTATTAATTTTCTAACAAGGTTGAAAAAAACCTAATAAAGATATAATCTAGAAAAACATATTAAATAACACAGGATATAATAAAAACCACAAGCAAATACAGTTTTCCTCAATAGTTATTGTAAAAAATAAAAACTATGTAATGAGCATCTAGTGCTGGACAATTTTACAGAAAACCTCATTATTATTTAAAACTAATCTTTTGGGATATTTTTAGCATTGCTGTAGGAAAAACTATGTGTCATGGTAGATGATCATAAAATTGAGAAGGCTTGTACAGTGTTGCAGAGTGACTGCTTTGATCCTAGGCTTTCTGTACAAAGGTGATTTATTCATGCACTGTTGTATGGCACTCAAGGACATGCAAAATTTATTGCAGTATAAAGCAGTGCAGAGGGGGAAACAGCATGAGTTTTCTATGAAACTGTGTTTGTTGTTAATATTGTGATATTCCAGTTAACCTCATGATCTAGGTGAAAAGACCTCTTGGGTTGTCAATCCAGTTATCCAGAGAAGCAGACTATGATGGAACACAAGAGCCAAAAAACAAGATCCGCAGGGGAATGGAAACTCTTGAGAAGCAAAGGAAGCAGTAGGTGTAGGTTCAGATCACTGGTGTTGCCTTTCAACTTTTTTCTTTTCCAAGTTTTAGAACTTTTTTGTTTGTTTGTTTGTAGATAGACTAAAATATTATTGCTGTGGGTGTCCTGGGTTCAGCAGTAGCAGTCATTTTTCCCCTTAGTAGCTGGTGCAGTGCTGTGGTTTTGACTTTCAGCCTGGGAATAACGCTGATAATGTCAATGTTTTTAGTTGCTTCTCAGTAATGTTTAGTCTGACCAAGGACTTTCTGACTCTCATGCTGTGCCAGGGAGGAGGGGAAGCCGGGAGGAAGCAGAGATAGGACACCTGACCCAAACTAGTCAAAGAGGTATTCCATACCACAGTGTATCATTCCCACTATATAAACTGGGGGCAGGGCTAGATCACTGCTTGGGTTGGGCTGGGTATCGGTTGGTGGGTGGTGAGCAGTTGTATTCTCTTCCCTTGTTATTTCCCTTATAATCATTATTATTGGTTGTAGCAGTAGTGGTCTGTGTTATACCTTAGTCACTGAACTGTTCTTATCTCAACCTGTGGGAGTTACATTCTTTCAATTCTCCTCCCCATCCCTCCGGGAGCAGGGAGAGGAAGTGGAAGGAGTGAGCAATCAGCTGTGTGGTTTCTGAGTGACAAGCTGCGCTTAAACCACAACATGTGGGCAATGTTTCAGTTGGACTTTCTGAGGTGATCATATATTTAGCAAGCAAGGAAAGCCTGTAAAAAGTCATTAGCCTTAAGGAGAACGAAACGTCTGATGGATAGGACAAAGGGGTATTGGATTCAAACTTAAACAGAGGAAGTTCAGGTTAGATATAAGGAAGGAGTTCTTTTCAAGGCACTGAAACAGATTGTCCAAAGAAATGGAAAAAGCTGCATCCCTGGCAGTCTTCAAAGCCACTTTGAACAGTCTTGGGTGACATGGTGACATAGTGTGAGGTGTTCCTGCCCATAGTAGGAGGGTTGGAACTTGATGACTTTAAGGTCCTTTCCAACCTTAACCATTCTTTGACTCTATGATAAAGGATGTGCCTACTAATTCTATATTTGAAGAGCTGGTTCCTGTAAAAAAAATATACTGATGATATTTTACAAGGAATATATTCTTTCATTCATAACTGTGTAATGGGTTGACCAATTCCAAGTAGTATTTACAAAACACAGTAAGTTCCTAAAGACTGCATGAAGAAAAGGAGCTATAAAGACAGAAGAGTCACTAAATATCTCAAGTAAATGGAAGGCTTGACTTGACAAATTTGACTTTAAGAAATGTAAAAGAATTTACTTTGGCAAGTCGGTCTGAATGTTTGAACAACGCAAAAGAGCTTCAGCCATAGTTCATGCCTGCCTTAACATCAAAATCAGTCATTAGTGTGACACAGGCTGCAGGACACCTGTAATTGCTAATTCAGTATTAAAGAACTGTTTAGTTTTATGTCTTCTTCATTAACATAGTTCCATCATCACTGTATACAGTTTTACATGGTGATGAATGCCTATTCTTAGCACCTTGGGTTTTTTAATTTGTTTTCTGGCTTATGAGTATTTAATATAAGTGCTTTCAGGATCTTTTCTGTAACATTTTTGCATTCTACTGAATCAAGTGATTCCAGGTGTTGAGGAACTTGGAAATGGAAGAAAAAGTCATCATATAGTAGTATTTTATAGTCACATGAGCTGGCAAGCCTTAGTTGCTGGCAGAAGATGCATTTGATATATAAAGTTCTTTTATTACTACCATCAACATGATAAAAGTAAATTAATTTAGTCTTTTATAACATTTAGCAGAAGAGCTGCATGCTAGGAAGTCATAGATTCATGCAGTCACATACCTTTGGAATAATTTAGGTTAGAAGGGACTTCGGGGTGTTATTTAATCTGACTCCAGTCACATCTGGGCCATGTTTTAAGAGGCTTTTGCAGTCTGGCTTGGGAGTATTGTGTTCCTCCGGGGAGATGTGTTGTTGCAGCCCTGTGAGAGGCAGCAGATCTCTCCTCTTTGAATATAACTAATCCCTTTAGCCTGTGATACACCCAGAGAACATGACCTGATTGATCCCTTCAGCCCTTTATAGACTCTTTCTGCATGTGAGAAGGTAATTGCTGCCTTCAAGGAAACATTGAAATTACTGGGTAATTACAGCCTGGTCTCTTCCTGACCCTGTTCTGCTGCAGTTGTCCCTGGGAAGCAGTTGGGCAAACCTGAATATAAATATATAGACAGATGTCTACCTGCAAGAAGGAAGCCTGCAGTATTAATTTCATCAGACTTCACAATGATCTTAATAGGAACAGTATGCATCCTCAAGGAAGGTCTGTAACCTTTCTCCTTGTGAAGTTTCTAATAGCTTAGGAAAGCTTTTTTTAGCAAAAGTAGTTTGGCACTTTTGACCATCTTCTTTAACATCACATCATGGGGATGCATGAGCATGGTGGTAAAAAAAAAATCCTTTCCAGTAATGGGAAAACTGGTGCATGTTAAAAGCATGTTGCAGAGGCTAGTTTTCTTATTTTTGCCTGAATAGATATTTCTAGGATTTGAGGACATTGAAAATCAGGTGATTTGAGGCACTCTGTTCTCCTAGTGCCCTTTAACACTGTGATCAAATGAGTTCCCACTCACTACACACACTAGAGGAGTGCAAGTAATCTACTCTAGTAAAAAAGATTACATTCCCTCAGTTGGTTTTAAAATTTATTAGATCGTCCTCTTGTGGAATAATTGTTCTTAGCAATACAAGTGTTTTAACTATTATTAATCACAAAAAACTGTTCTTTTATTAAATCACTAAGCATTTGCTGAGTTTATATGCTCCTATTTATTTATGTTGAAGTGAGACAATGACAGGTACTTTTGGTAGCTTAATCTCAAATTCATTTTTTTAGAGTAAGTACTAAGCATGTCACAATACATAAACATCAGGTTGGCTGAAGATATGTTGGAAAATATTTGTTAATTTTCTAATGGAATAAAGAAGATTTTTTCCAGTAAGGAAAATATAGTTTCTTATTGTACAAGGAGAATATTGCATAATTAATGCCATTCTTACACATGCATTAGTGAACGTAAAATGCATTGTATATTTATCGAGGGGAAGGTTTGTTTATCAAACCAGGTCAGATAATCTCTGTGTTTCAAAATAAATTTATATAGACAATAAGCAATAAAAAAACAGTGAAAACAGTTCGTCTCAGCCAACACTGAGAACATTTGTCTGAAAGTAGTTGTTCCATTTCTGACCTTATTTCTGATCCTTCATTCTAAGGGGAAACTTGCAAAATATCTTCAGTATATAAATCTTGGCACAAAATTTTGCATCAGTAAAATATACAGCAAAAATTAACTCAGTGGAATTGCTGGGTTTATGACATGTTATCATTTTCTTCACACCTCTCTCTCAGAGCACCTTTAATTTTCCGTATATAATAACTTCTTTTTTCTCCCTTGCTGTTCCTCTAAAGTTAGTGACTTATTCCCTTGCTGATATCTCTTCTGCTCCACGGGTGCAAACCATACTTGTCTTTCACATTATCTAGCTAATTAACATAATTAAGTTAAAGTCAAAGCAATTGTACTCAATTTGTGTTTGCTCCTGTTTCAGTGTGAGTTCAATTCAGTGTGTGTTTATCCCTTTAACTATACCACTTGTACTAATACTTCTTCATGTATCTTTGTCTTCTGCTTTCCAGCTGGTTGCTTCTAATATTTTTCATATAGCATGTGGAAGAGGTGGGGAGATGATGATCTATACTTGCACATGATTTATGTCAATTTTCATTGATCCTGCCAAATTATCAGAATATAACCACAGTAAAGTGTCATGAGATGTCTCAACTTTGTAGTTGTCACTCTTTTAGACATTACAGATATAGAATGTAAAGGGGATAATGGCTAATAAAGGCCATCTGTGGTTAGGGAATGCATATTAACAACTAGGAAAGTTTCTACTTCAGACTGCCTGTATTGCTTTGAACCTGGTCTTGTTGAACTGCAACCATCCAGTTGTCCTCTGAAGGTTACTTGTACTAGGATCTAGAAAAAAAGATTTGTGAAAGACAGCGTTACTTTTATGAGATTTAGGTTCTTTCTTTGAATTTCACATCAAGTTAGCCACAGAATTCCTCTATGTCAGTACTGTTTTGTCTCACTAGATGAAAAAAATCAACCTTCTGTTCCAGCACATAAGCAGTGTTTAATTCCCAGCCTTCTTATATTAACAATAATTTAGTGTAAGTTTGATTTTATATTTTTCTATTTTTATTTTTTCACACTGTACCGTAAATTGATATGCTGTTTTCTGATTCTTTGTGAGCAAGACTGCCCAACTTTATTTACCAGGTATCAAGTTTAAAGTGAGAAAACCCAATGATTAATGAGATTACAGTAAACGGAAAGTTGAGGCTGTCAGAAGACTAGAAGATCAGTTAGAAAGTGTCAGCAAGGAACGCAGGAATAAAGATCTATTACAAAATCATATTGAAGAAAAACTTCGCCGAGTCTTGGGCTACTTGCATTTGCACAGAGGCATTTAAGTTGGGCCCTGATGAAGCTGATTATTCTAGTTGAAATTGTTATTAAGACCGGTAGGGCTTTTGCTTCAGTAGCAGTGAAAAGATGCTAAGAGTTGATCCTAAATTTTTTGAGTACTTGGTTATAAGGAAAGTGGGTACATAGTAGGATACTCTGGGATTCGAGTTTCAGTTTTTAAATTATTTGGCTGTAACAGTTTTTCACCGTATTCGATTTATGCAGCAATTATCTAATAATGTTTTAGAATTATCTCCTAATTAAGCAGTTATAAATAGCAACGCATGGCATGGTAAAATAATTGACTTACAGGGAAATAATACCAGCCTTTGTTTCTCAATGTTGTGTGCGTTTTTTTGTGTCTGACATTCAGTGCTTTTTGTTTGACAGGTCATGTCTATATCCACTTAGAAGTGTTTACCATGATTTATTGGAAACTCTACACATAAAATCCCTAAAACTTAACAGTTTATATCAATGAAAAGAATTTATAATTAGAGTCATGTGTTGTGCTTAAACAGCAGCTGATTCAAAAAAATTAAATTTCATTTGCTCAGTGACTATATGCTCTTTATTTGAGTGTTACATATTTTTCTTTACTCTGGCTGACCCTTTTTCTGCTTACACTTAAATCATAACATTAAAATAAGGATTAAATTTAAAAAATCGGAAGTATTTGCTAGAATTTAAAGGCCATTGCAGTTTTACAAGTGTATTAACCTCAATGTGAGTGCTGTGTGGACTTCCTTTTGCAGCATCCTTAATAATCTATTGATCCATTTTTCTGAACATTCACAAACTGCTCAAGACTATTAATGAAAATTCAGCAGGATGTAAAATCCAACTGGGTACAATGGCTTCTTTTATCCTATTGAAATCCAATTGTGAGTTCTATTTTGAAAAAGTTCTTGTGTGTCACTGAAATTTTTCATTTGCATTTTCCTTTCAGAAGGATTAAATGTCCACTAAATACATTGACAACTATATACAGGTCATGCTCTTGTGAGACCTCACTTGGAGTATTGTGTGCAGTTCTGGTGTCCTCAACTTAAAAAGGACATGGAACTGCTGGAACAAGTCCAGAGGAGGGCCATGAGAATGACCAGAGGGCTGGAGCACCACCCATGTGAAGATAGACTGAAAAAGCTGAGACTGCTCAGCTTGGAGAAGAGAAGGCTGTGTGGAGACTTCAGAGCAGCTTTCCAGTATCTGAAGGAGGCCCAGTTTTTTACCAGTTCTGCTGTTTCGGTCTTTAGTTTAACTGCAGTAATATGATGTCTTTCAATGCCAATGCAGTTCACCTCATTACCACTGAGTAATCTGCACTTGTTAAAATCATGGAAAAACCTAATGTTTGTGTGTATGTGTTTTTATATGGGAGAATATAATAGCAGCTGATGCAATTACTACATCAAGCACCTAAGAGAAATATTAAACACAAATTGCAGGAAAAGATCTGGTTTAGATTTCAGGTACAATAACAGTACCCTGTGCTCAGTTCAGAGGAGAATAAATGAACAGAAAAAATACTCAGTCTTGAATGATCCTAACAAGATTAATTTGCCAGCAAACAAATCTTCAATACAGCAAACAATTTGCAGTATCGCCCTACAGAGATTCATGTGGCTAGTAAAAGATCATAAAAGAGAAGACAAAATATTTGGTACCTGTGTAATATTGATCATTGTACTTAACAAATTCAGCAAGAGAATAACATACACAAGTTAGTGCAGAAACTAGGCTCTGTGGTTTTTTATAGAAATGAATGGAAGCAATATAAATATTTCAGTTTCTATGCATACTTGCACTGCACTAAAGATTGATGTAGGAGGAATGCTTGCTATATCATTACAAAAGAAATATGTCTTGAATTAGATGGGTTTAGACATTAAAGTCATGCAGATGTATCAGTTACTTACAAATTCTCTTTAAATGATGACTATTTAGTATTCTGAAGGGAAAATATGCATTGTAGGGTTGCTTTAAGCAAAAATTCTCTAGTACTTAAAGGCAACACTGTGATATTCAGCTGGTTAAAATATCCATAATGAGACCTTCTTAGAATATTAATTTTCTGTGTCATCTAGATTTTATCAAGATTATTTTGGTGGGGGTGTGTGAAAAATATTTTTTTTAAGAAATGCATAAATTCTGAAGATTTCATCATGTTAAGTGTTGAGTTTCTAAATTCTAAATTTCCAAATTAGATGGAGTAACATAGTCCTAAGTGCCCATAAAGGCAACTACTAAAAACCTCATGTGGGATATGCTAAGCAATTGTTCTAATGCTTTCTTGCATAGTGTGCGGATCATGGATCTATGTGGCCCATCGCCAGATTACAGCAGTAGTAACTTTGGTGTACAGCTAAAGAACATTGTGCAGAGACTCATGATTATGTTGGTGACATACAGATTGTGCGGCTCAACTATTTTTTACTGAATGCCTGGAAAAATTATGTATCTCTTTGCATAAAATTACCCAGAATTGCCAAATCCACCACTAAACCATGTCACTAACAGCCGCGTCTACACAGTTTGAACACTTCCAGGGATGCCGTTCCACCATTTCCTTCCCTAGGAAACTTCTTCCAATACCTGATCACCCTTTTGGTGAATAAAGTCTTCCTAACATCCAGTCTAAACCTCACCTGGCACAGCTTGAGGCTGTTACTTCTTGTCCTGTCACTTGTTACCAGGGAGATCAGCCATCTCCTTGCTCCATCCTCCTTTTGGGTAGTCGTAGGGAGCAATAAAATCTTCCCTGAGCCTTTTCCAAACTCAGTAACTGCTGTTCCATAGTAACAGGCTGATGTACCCTGCTCTTTTGCAGTCTGTGTTCAAACAATGTATCTTGGCCCTGTGGTTAGATCAGATACTGAAACATTCCTTCCATCTGACATATTTTTCAGCTGTCACCTAAGTGGGAATTAACAATAACATCTCAGGAAAAAAAGTAGATATCCCACAAGACATAATTTCTGAGTACTATACAGTAAAGCCTGTGACTCATTTCCTGAATTCTTTCTCTGCCAAATCCTCATCATCAATGTGCTTATAATTGTGAAGCCATGAATACTAAAAACTTTTTATGCCTTGTAGGGTACTTACACAAACGCAGAAATTTCTGCTCTTCAGTGACTCAGGGCATGGATTCACATACGCAGTTGGATATTCCTCCATTTTTATTCTAAACCTTGCTAGAAGTCACATCAGTAGAAAACAGGCTAAATAATGAACTATCAAAAAAGAAAAATCACTTTTTACCCAACTTACAGCATATGGATGTGTTGTGGTGAGCTCAGTAGTGTTCATTACGAGATCTTTCCATTAAAGGACACAATGAAGTTTCCTACAGCTAGGTAGAAATCTGTTTGCATGAAGTAAACCTCTTAATTATACATTCTTTGAAATGAATAATGATGCTTATCTTAAGAGGTCTGAAAAATTGCAGAAAACTTGCTTAGGTTCTAGTCTAATAACCTTTGTAGAATGCTGGGTTCTTTCCTTCCTGAATGGCACTGGTGATTGGTACAATCATACAAGACAGAAAACTAAGCTTCATCCTTCCTAGCACAAACTGTATCAAGGAGCTTAATGAGCTTTAACTTCATAGCTTTATTTGCAATAAAGCAATGTCAAACCCAAGCTCTATTGTTACTGAGATAAAGAAGCATGTTCAATTTATTGCAGGTTAATCTAGTATAAAGCTATTTTTGACAAAAAGGTTGTGGATGTGAATATTCTATTTTGAAAATGGTGTTATGATACTAAAGTATGGAAATATATATTTTCATTTAATGTGGGAGTACAGAAAGCCTTAGAAAATATTGATTATTTTTCTAAATTCACTGTGGGAAGTGATACATATGAATACATTAATTCTCTAGTAGGTTATGCCAGTAACAGTATCTTACCAAATTTTTCTCAGTTGAAACATGCTAGGGTCACTGCTGATGGTGTTGACTCTTCCTGTTTTCATGGCACATTAAAGCATCATTAACATTCTGAATTATTTGTAGAGTGATGATAAGTATCCATACTGAATTTGGAAAGAAAATCTTAACCTGAAATAAAAAGCTTTGCTAGATTCAGAGAGCAAGAAATATAGGCTGATGTTATTTTTCATTAGTGTATAGCTCACCGATTTCTTCGGTATTTAGGAATTTTTAACAACTTTTGAAGCCTATCTCTTCACCCTTCCTATTCTTCAAGCATCTAGAGTAAATGAGAGTTATAGAGCTATTTGTGTTTTGTTTACACAGAAATATCTTTCAATTTCTTTAAATTACAGAGACTTCTTTGTTGGGTAAGGTTAACAATGCTTCAACTTAGAGGGAAACATTTTCTTAAAAACATTCTACAACCTCCTGCATTATACCATTAATGATTCACAAAAGAATATGCACAGAAAGTTCAGTGAAGGACCATAACTGTGATCTAGTTGAAGGATAAACCTCATCAGCTATTTTAGATTATATAAATATATATATATATATATTTAAGGAGCTGTAGTGGAGCTGAGAGTGGAGAGTGGCAAAGCTGTGGCTGAAAGACATATCTCACACTTTCAATGAATCCTAGAAACCACATTCAGATATCTGAATGAAGCAAATGTGATGACTTTCTCATCAGTGAAAACCATCATTGATTTTAGAATGGCAAAACAATATTGGTAGCTGAATTATCATTCTGGCAACTTATTCCGGTATTACATAAAGTGACATGCAACAAATAGTTGAAATGACTGAATAGTAGTAACACTAATATATTAAATTAAGATTCAAATACAGACTTTCTGTCATCTTATGCTCAGATCATTATTTTCATCAGTGAAAATGGATGGTTTTGAATTTACTTCTGAAATTAATATAGCCCAGTTTATATATTCAAGTACAGTGGAACTCAAATTATGTATGTCGAAATAAAAGACTACTGCAAGAGTGAAGAGGAGAAAAAGCCTGGAAACCTAGCAAGCAGTTGCCATACATAAGCTCCTTTTGCTTTGCTGTGGTACATAAAGGAAGTACATTGTGACATGTCATATAAAATACTGTATAAGGTCCAGGATGTGATCTTTGCTATACATGCTATCAAAACTAAATGTGATGATGTAAGTCTGATACAGGCTTAGTATATATAAAACTCAGGAAATATGTTTTGACACTATTAATGGCATATTACCAACTACTGCCACCACCACCTTGATTTTCATAATTTCATATACTGATGAACAAATCTCTGAAAATGAAAAGTTAGAGGACATTGTTATTTTGGGGTGATTGATGTTGTGCTGAATTAAAAGGTTCTATAATCTAGAACATAAAAAGCCGTTTGAAATCCATATAACTCATGGTGATAGAGATGTAGTTAATTTATGTCACTGTTTCAGTGTGTATTCTGGACAGCTACATTTTTTTTTGTGTGTATGGACATGTTTAACAGCATTCACACATTGAAATCCACTACAGAAAATTAGCCTTATGACACCACTGCACAACCCTGCAGTGTTTGAAAGACTTCGTTATTTGGTTAGGGCTTAACTACAAATTGCTGTACATGATGCAGTAATAGAGGAATCTGGGACTGGAGTCTCACAAGATTATCTGTATCCACTTCTTTCATGTGAAAAAAAAAAGAACAAAAACCAGGAAAAAAAAAAAAAAAAACAGGAAAAAAAAACCAAAGTGGAACAACACTGACAAAAGTATTCCACAGTTCACTCAAGTATTATTATTGCATTTTTTAAAAGCTTAGCCCAAACTTTATAGGCTGAACTTTTTTATATGGAAAGTTCTTTTTTAACTGTCTTCTTCAGATTGGATTGACATATGATAATTTCAGTTAAGTCTTTCTTGCTGATACTACAGAAGTGGCTGTGTGTAGTCTTTTTCCATCTTTGGGAATGTGCCTCAGCGATAGATTCAGTATCATTGATTGCTCACAAGATGTGCTTGGCAGTAGTAGACTCCAGATGGTAAACTAAAAAAAATCTGCTTTCCTGCAGCAGCAGTAGCATCTGGGTATGTGGTTGCCTTTCTTGTTGATTTCTGCTCAGCCTACTGGGCTCATTTTCTGGTTTTATATCATCATAGATATCAATCTACACCTGTGAAAAGCTGCTTTTAGGATGCATTTTCTTGTTAATGAAAAGTGATTAACTTTTTTGATATGCTACAGATATAAGTTTTAGAGTTGAAGTGGTAAAATGTGAAGCATGCTTTTATTGGCATGAGTCATATTTCCCCGTGGTCTAAATACCCATTAGAGGTTAGAGCGCATAAGCATTTTCACTAGAAAAGACTGTTTTCTCTGGCTTTGAGAATTGAGCAGCATAAGTGGGTATTATTTGGAGATAATCTTTGGCAGATTCACACCTGAACTAAAAATATAAATTTAAAATCACTCACAAAGTTGTCCCCAAGGCTTATTCAGGACAGCAAGAAGTTTAGAAAATTAGCATTGATTTAGATAAGGAATATAAGTCCTAGCTGTTTTGCAATGAAATTTTAGGTGCAGGAATTTAAGGTGAAGAACACTTGTAAAATATATACTGCTGTGTTAAAGGCCTGATATAGATGAAAACAAAACATCTTTCCGCTGATTATAAGGTTATATTCTGCAGCTAATCATCTTTTCACATCAGTGAAAACTAGATCTGTCATTATTATTACTATTATTATTATTACTATTATTATTATTATTTCAGGGAAAAAACATAGACTGTATTTGTTTTTGTTTGATAGTGTCAGAAATGATGGAAACTCAATATTGGTCAGTCTCTGAACTTTAGTAAATATGCATTGAAGAAAGATGCTAAGGTCATCCATGCTAGTAAACCAAGCAAAGACTGCCTACAGTTGTCTGTACACACCACATCAGAAATAGGACAAATTGTGTAATTGATGCTGTTTAGATGTAGCTGTAGGGTGACAAAGTAGAATACAGCCTGATGTGTTTTACACAGCATGTAAATGTGTAAGCAAGCCTCTGAAAAGAGACAATGAAAAAGTGTTCCGCTTCTGACAACTTTCATTGGTAGGTTATATTTGTCAGTCCTTTAAGGAAACATTGTCATGGACAAAAAAGATATCATGCACACAGGGAATCCAAACTCCTTCACTTATTAAAGCAAGCATGATATCTTTTTATTAGGTTAAGCAATAATTTTCTCTTGAGGTTTGGGAATTAAATTCTTAAATCATAGAATCCTAGAATAAGCTGAGAATCTTCTTGTTAGCCTTACTGGTGCCAGAGTTTTGCTTAGATTATTTTCTATTAAAAATCTCAAAAGGAGCTTGGCATATCAAGGTGTTCAGATCCCAGTTTTAGAACTCCCAAGTTAAAACCAAAATCAACTTTAAAGTATGAATTTCTCATGCCTCTTTTTCAGAGCAAGTAGTTAAGGTGCTACTCTGTAATAACTCATGGAAAAAGTCTGAGCATAATGTCATTATTTTTAATTTCTACAAAATGATAACAGCTTTTACAACTTTGTCAGCTTAAATCTCACACTTCTTATATGTGATTGGTTTGAAAATCCTGTCTTTGATAATGGCTCTCTGGAAAACTATAAACCTTTTCTGTTAATAAACATGCTAGATTGCGTTGATCTTATCCAAATGTTTGCTTATTGTATGTTTATGTAATTGTAAATCCCAGAAGTGATACAATAATAATTCATTTAAGTGTTTGATTTCACAGTACATTTATCTGTTTTTCATTTATGCTGTGGATTGTACTGCTTGAATATTTATTTCGTTTTTTAAAAAAGTTTGCTTATTTATATTTCTGTGAGGTTATAGCTTATGCTTTAATGTAGAGCACTAGGAGTTTGCTAAGTGTATTGAAAATTAATACATAGAGCTTACATAAACTGATACTGAAATAATACTGAATGCTTCATAGGCTGTGAAACCCAAAACATAATTACAGTTATTTAAGAGTATGCATGATTGTGCTTTATGGCCACTAGTAATTTATAATACTCTTTAGCATTAAAGAACTGTTTATATGTTAACAACTTCATGTTTTGAATAATGAAGGCAAGAGTATTTAAGATATTTTTCTCCTCCAAATGACCACATTTATACTAACATGTTGTCACCACATAAGATGGATGGCCCTCTCTGCTGTCAGTGTTTTTCTTAATTTTTTAAAATTTTCTTAAATTCCCTCTTCTTAAATGAATTCTTAAATTCTTAAATGTCTTCTTAATGTCTTTCAGTGCTTAATGGGGGCATATAAGAAAGGCAGAGAGTGGCTTTTTGCTAGTGCCTGTAGTAATAGGACAAGGGGTAACTGTTTTAAACTAAAATAGATTTAGACTAGATATTATGAAGAAATTCTTTACTGTGAGGGTGTTAAGACTCTGGCACAAGTTACCCAGAAAAGCTGTAGCTGTCCCATCCCTGGAAGTGTTCAAGGTCAGGTTGGACAGGGCTTTAAGCAGCCTGTTCTGGTGAAAGATGTTCCTGCCCACTGATGGAGGTCTGACTAGATGATAGTTAAAGGTCCTTTCCAACCTAAATGGTTCTATATTTCTGTGGTTCTTCTTCAGTAATTCTTTAGTGTAAAAGGGAATAATGCATTATTTGCATACTTGTTCTGTTGCATAATACGGCTGGGTATTTATACAAAAAAAAAAGTGAAATAAAAATTGAAGAATGCTATATTATTCTTTTTATTATTACATGACTTTTAAGAAATTTACTTACTTCCCATAGGTATTGATATAAAGAGGATAAGTCCTACTAGTCATAAAAACCAAAATTGGCAACAGTAAAGTAGCCCAATTTTGGACTGGAAAACGAGAGTCTAATAAAGAAACAAAGAAATAATGTGTATGCATTTCAGATGTTTGTATGGATTTCCATACTTGGGCTAAAGAGATTAGGGTACTAATAGGAGACTATGTGTCTGTATGTCTGTATGTTTTGCCATTACAGGATTTTTCAGCATAACACAGATGAGCGTGCTTTAAACATTTACATGTTTCATACAAAAGCACTATGTGGAAATGCCTGACTTTTTTACCCCTTCAACAGAAAAAAAAGGGAGTGATTACAAACAAGGACTGGATGATTTTTGGTGTAGCATGCATGATGAAATATGGGCTTTGTAGTTTTAGTTGCTGCTACTGTTGCACTGCAGAGTGTAGAGAAGGTCCTGATATTTCTCCAGAGAGCGAGGCTTCTGGTTCCTAAAAAAAGAAAGATGATGGTGGACATACAAAAATATTATCCTCTTCATTTTACATATGAAATGAGACACAAAAAGATCTTGATCCACACAATCTTACCATGGCAGCCTGAGACACAGCTGGGAAGAGCAGTTAGAGACTTTGACTTCTTGAAGCTCTTAACTCAGCAGTCACGCAGAATGTTTTACCTTCAACCAGATTAGTTCTCAAATGTAGCTAAGAGCAGCATAACCTGCAGAAATGCTAATGTTAATTCAACAAAGAGGCCAAGTGCTCTTGGGCAACAGCAAGGGTGAAGAGATGCCCAAAACCAGCTTCAGCCTACACTTAAATAGGCTTCAGCTGTTTTTATTTCAACACAGTTTCACAAAAGGAAAAATAAACAGCAAGTAAAGTATCAAGAATGGAAACAAAATGTTCATTTTAACCATCCATCCAAAGGACACAGGGACCTCTTCTTATATCACTTGCAGGACAAAAGAGATGAACCTCCACTTCAGCTCTAATCCCATTCATATCTCATTCCTTTAGTGCAACAGGTACTTGTCATTGTTCTGGCCTTAAAGGAATTGAGGTTAAACTGAAATCAGAACTGCATCCAAATATGCTAACTTACTCAGGGGATTTGGCAACCAGTAGGAAGCAGATAAATGCTATGTTCAGTAGAAGAATACAAGAAATAGAAATTTATGACTCTGTACTACTTGACTTTCTAACCCTACTTTAGGAAGGCTCTTCTTCACAAATGAAGTTGTTTTCCTTATTTCACCCATATTGATTTGCTTTGCTTTTCTTAATGCTTTGTTGTACAGCTTTTGTAATCTGATCATTCAATTTGCATTCCAGTTGTCCAGTTTAACTGTGGTAAGGGGAGATTTGGCAAAAAACACTGAGCAGTGCAACAACTCAATTAGTAATGAGGCTGATGTTAGCGCTTCTTTTTTCTGGATAATAAGTAGATTATCATAAGTACTATGTTACTATTGATTTTGGTTTTTAATTAATGTTTGTAGTCTTTTTTTTTTTTTTTTTTTTTTTTTTTTTTGATAGTTAAATCATGTACATCTAAACAGAGCACCACTGTTTAAAATTCTTGGGTGTTCACTGCATCAATTTAAAAGGAGTAGCCACAACTACTGATACTTAAAAATCCTTTCCAAAGAATTCGTCTTTGTTAACCACAATAGGATTCATCTAGTACTGCTTAAATTAAATCCAACTTCATAAATATCCAAGTACAATAAGCAATTATGCTGGTTTCTGAACAACATAGACTCTTCTATTATGAACATCAGCTGACCTGTCTGGGCTGGGGATACTATATTTACAATTATGGGGCCAGAGTGTCTCATATTTTATACAATACCAGTGATTTACTAAAGTGTCACTTGTAAAATAGCAAAAACACTTTAGCACATATATATTGTATGAATATTTTGGACTTGTATTTTATGAGTTTGAGTGCTGCTTGCTAAATTTTCTATGATGCCTTTTCAAGACGCTCTGAACTTAGGGGAGAGTAAATCCACCCATTTCCAAAAGCTACATTGAAGCTGTCATTTTGAAATGCTGTTTGTATCTGGGATAAATGTTCTTGGAGAACATTTTTTCATACCTTCATATTGTCTGCGATTTTATTTTTTTTTTTTTTCCTGGGGCAGGGGAGGAAGTGGTACTGACACTTTTTTGTTTGTGATTTAGATTTATGTTAGGGATAGGCTGGAGAGTATGGAACTCTGTCAAGGGACAGGTGAGTACTCAACAGAGAGTTTGTGGGTTAGGGTTAAAAGGAGAACAGAGATGGGAAAAATTATTGTGAGGATCTGTTACAGAGCATGTGACCAAGAGGACTCGGTGGATGAAGAGCTCTATAGACAGATAGGAATAGCCTCACGCTCGCAGGCCCTTGTTTTCATGGAGGACTTCAGCCACTCCTATATCTGTTGGAGGGACGGCCCAGCCCGGTGTAAGCAATTCTGGAAGTTCCTCAGTTGTGTGGAAGACAACTTCCTTCTGCAAGTAATAAAGCTGACAAGGAGAGGTGCCATGCTTGACCTTGTCCTCACCAACAGGGAAGGGCTGGTTGGAAATGTGACGCTCCAGTGTAGCCTTGATTGCAGCAATCATGAGATGGTCAAATTCAAGATCCTCAGGACAGTGAGAAGGGCATCAAGCAAGCTCACTGCCTTGGACTTCAAGAGAGCAGACTCTGGCCTCTTCAGGAACCAGCTTAATAAGGTTCCATGCAATATAGCCCTAGAGGGCAGGGGAGCCCAAGACTGTTGGTTGGTATTCAAGGTTCATCTACTAAAAGCTTAGGAGTGATACACCCCTATTAGAAGGAAGTACTGCAGGAAGGCCAGGAGACCTCCTTGGATGGACAAGGAGCTACTGAGGAAAATTTGAAGGAAAAAAGAGTCTTATAAAAGGTGGAAGCAAGGGCAGGTGGCCTGGGAAGAATACAGGGATGCTGTCCAGGAAGCTAGGGACCAGGTTAGGAAAGCTAAGGCCCAGTTAGAATAAAGTTGGGTAGGGATGTTAAGAATAACAGGAAGGAATTCTATCGGTACATTGCAAATAAAAGACAGGCTAGGGACAATGTGTGTCCTCTTCAGAAGCTATCAGGAGAACTGGCTACCATGGATTTGGTGAAGGCTGAGGTTCTTAATGATTTCTTTGCCTCAGTTTTCACTGGAAAATGTTCTGACCATACCACCCAAAGTCTTGGAAGGAAGATGCAGGGACAGTGAGAATGAAGACCTTAGGAAATCCTGCCTGACCAATTTGGTGGCCTTCTATGATGGGGCTACAGAACTGATGGACAGGGGTAGAGCAGTTGA
>JASSUY010011906.1:0-25271 GCA_032466535.1 Forpus xanthops
GTACATTTTATTCTTTTCGATTGCCTTGTTCCCCCCCCCCCCCCCAAGCTTCATCTGGTGCTCGGTGTTTTAATTTAATGAATCTATATAAAATTCCTATCATATTTGTCTCTCTTAGGACCCGAAGATAGATCTGTGAAGCACTTCATCTGACAGATGAGGGCCAGGAATAAAACAGTGGAAAAGTGTGGGCAGTTACCCTGAGGTCTAAACAAAACACAAATAAAATGACTGCTTTCATGAATCACTTCTTGCAAAGCCTAGATTATCTTTCTTTTGCTCATTCTGTACAACAGCCATTGATTTCAAACAAGCATTAAGGATGTCTTTAATCCAGCCAAACCCAAACAGCAATCATCAGTCACTACCTGATGAGGGCTTTTTAGTACAGGAAATGGTAAAGAATTTACCTATTGTGAAAAATCACTTTCACTTGCTCTACTCGTGGTCAAACTCTCAAAGCTACTCTCTATATTAACAAAACAACATCGCAAGCAGCTGACATTCACACCCTGAAGGAGGCAGCAGAAGTCAAACCCACAGGAGGAAATAAGAGTGTCAGAGCTAAACCTGGCCTTCCAGTGCCACCTCTGGGATGTGAGACAACACACTCTTCAAGGCAGCTACACCAAGCGGCAGAACAGAGGACATGGCAAGAGATTCTGGCTGCTCTTCAGTGCTCACCTCCTGCACTGCAGGTTCTAGGCGACTATCTCATTCTCTCACCATAACATGCCATGGCTGGCAGGGATGGGGCTGAAACAGACACCAAACACCAGTGTTGTTTCATCCTGCAGTCCGCTGTTCCCCAGTGGAGGCAGCAGGTTGCAGGTCCCCTTTCCTATTGCTGCAGCAACAAGACAGCGCTGGATTTGCAGTGTCCACCTGCATATCCTCTTCTGCTATTAACCTTTCCCTACAGCTTCATCCTCCTGTCTGGCCAGCCCTCCTCCTGCCCCCTTGGTACTCCAGGTGAGGACATGCTGTAACAGGCATACAGGTCCCTGCAGAAAGGTGACGGGCTGAGCTGGGTCTGCCTCAAGGGGAGTTTGCTGAGCTATGCTCCCAGCAGCTGGGGATTATTCATCTCATCTTTTTCTGGTTTGTTTCTATTCAACAAACTGAAGATGGCAAAAATGAGGGGAGGGAAGGGTTGAATTTACCAAACCAGGCCTGCCTATTGCCAGGGAGCTACAGCTGCAAGAGGAGTATACGCTTCAGACAGTATCAGCTCTGATCTGCCCAGGTAGCACACTATCAGCAACTTAAACTAGCAGATGACGTAAAGACGCATCTGTAACCTAGGGTCTGGGTACCAGAGAGCTCCCACCCCTGGTTCCCATGGCAGAGCTTTGTGCCCCAAAGGTCCTGCTTTTCCAGCACTTTGAGGCCCCGGTGCAGTCTTGTGCAGCTGAAGCATCAAAAGCAGCGCTGCCACAGCCAGGCTGTGGATGGAAGAGGCACTGTGATTTAGCTGCTGTTGGGGTTCTAGGAGCAGGGTGGTGAGGGTGTGCTGAGGCTCAGCGTGGGGACCAGGAACAGGGCAACAAATTCGTGCCGTGTATCCGGGTGGGCTCGGGGCAGGGAGCGGTCCGGGCAGGCTGAGGGTCAAGAGCTGCGCGGGGAGGGCACAAAGAGGTGGAGGACGAGAGTGCGGGGACCGCTTCTCCCTCCCCCGCCGCAGGGCTCGGGACGGCAGTGCCTCCCCGCCTGGCAGCCACAGGGACGGCTGCCGGAGGGCGAGCAGCGCCCCGGCTGCCCCCAGCGCTGCCCGTCGCGCCCCGGCTCCGCCGGCTGCCCCGCGGCGGCAGCCCCATGGCCGGCGGGGCTGGCACCGGGCGGGCAGCAGCAGCGATTCCCAGCCGCCTCCTTCCCTCCGCCTCCCCGCCCTCCCCTCCCGGGTGCTCCTCGCCCGGGAGGCGATTGCCTCACTCGCGAAGTGACCCCGGCGAGCCCCGAAACGGCCCCAAAATGGGGCGGCGGGGGGATATAGGGGGGGAGGCGCAGCCGGGCTTACCGGACATCCTGAGCAGGAGTGGGCAGCACCTCCCCGGGCTCCTGGTGCAGCAGCAGTGGTGGCCCTGACCCCGGCCCCAGAGCAGGTGAAGGGGGCAAGAGCAGACAGGCTTGAAATTTGGGGGCGAGGGTACCTGCTTGCCTAGCAGCAATGACAGGTGGATCCCGACAATATTATTGTTTTATCCCCACGGGTATAAGTTTGAGTTTTTCTCTCCTAATGCCAAGTATTTAAAACCTCTAGAAACCAATGATTTGACAATCAATGATTGCGCGATACTTTCAATTTGAATATTCAAAGGCTCCACAAAATGGGCTATCTTTTTGTGAAACTGAGCACATCCCCATCTAGCAGAGGGTCTGGGGGAATAAGATTTGGTAGGGCCGCCCTCTCCACCCTTTGCTTTTGGGACATTTGCAGAGTTTTATCCATCTTTCCCCAAACAAAGCAGATGCCTCAAAACTGGCTCAGTATTTTCCCCTCAGATGCACAGGCTGGGCTCCAGCCCTCTCGTATTTCATTTGCTACCTGCAAAGAGGACTCTACAAGGGGCTGAGCTGCTTTCTGCATGTGTTTTTACATTTTAAGGCTAAATATTAAGGTTTTGGGGCCCAAATGGCAGTGTGCATGTGTGGCATTACACTCTGGACACTCAGGTAGCTGAAGCTATCCAAACCCCACTTCTTTCCAAAGCACACCCTTCCCTCTGCCCAGATACTGGGCTTATATTGCAGTTTGTTTGCATTTTCCCCTAATTCAGGCTATTTGCTCTCTTTGCCCAAATTGCACACATGCTCTCCCTCGTTCCTGCATGCTGCTGTGCTGGCCTGTCGTGTGTCCTGTAATTGGTGGGGTTTTGGTGTGTGGTAGGATGGCACAGTTTCTGAATGACCCTTCGTCACTATGCAATGCTGATGTAGCTGGGATTTTTAGGTTGCATTTAAACTTCTCCCTGGGCACTGCAGTCTCTGCCATGCCCCGGGAATAGCTGGCTGCAGCAGAAAGCAGGCCAGGCTGTTAATAATCTACCAGCAGTGCAGTTTGGCTATTGTTGCAGCTGAATCTTTTCCTTTAATTGAACAAATACACTTGGTTTCTGTGGGGAGTGGGCGCATCTGTGATGCCGTTCCTCGTGCTGAAATGTGGGTATGAATCCCCTTGCTTGGGATGGCTTTGCAGGGATGCTTCCCACGGACTGCTCTGGATATGAGTCCTCTCTTCCTACCTGTGATGCAGCAAAAGGGAGAGTTGGGGTCATAGGGGAGTACACAGGCCTGCCTAAGAGGTTTGGGACCTGCAGCTCTTGAAGCCTTTGCTGAGGCTGCTGGTGGTGGGAGGGTAGAGCCCTGTGAGGCTCTGGTGTTGTTGGGGGGAGCTGGCACTCCCAGGAGCCAGGGTAATGTTTACTTCTGTAACCAGAGACCACAGAGCCGAGGGTGCAGGCTGCCCAGCTCCAGTCCTGGCTGAGCTGTGTGTCTTATGGAAACATAAAGTACCCATGTTTGCAGTGTTCCTGCATGTCCTGGGTTTCAGATCATCTCCAGTCTCACAGAGCTGGTTAAGAGTTGAATGCCAGAGTGGGTCAAATACTTCCAAGACATCTCAAAAACTTTCTGTCCCTGCTTCTCTGTCAGAGCCTGATGGAAATACAGCCAGACTGAAGCTGGTGCCCCCATCCATGCAAGGCCCTTGAACAGCTGAGATTTGCAACTTTGTCAAGCAGAAGCTACAGACAGCAATTCAGGTGGTGCTGTCTGTTGTGGTATGGAATGATGCTGTGGGCTCATGCAGGTCTTAGGTTTGGGAGCACAGGGGACTGGGTGCAGGGCAAGGAGACCTGCACACACACGAAATGCTCTGGGGCTCCTTACCTTGCCCTGGCCCATGCTCAGGGAAGCAACTCTGGCTGAGCAGATGCCACCCTGAGATGCTCCATGCTGGCTGCTCACAGCAGCCCCATGGTGCCCATGGTCCAAGCACGGGGAGGCAGCTGGGCTCACCTTGCCTCACGCTTCGCAGCATGTGTGGAGGAGTCCTGGTTGATGGCTCTTTCCCTGGTCTGAGCTTTCCAAGTCTCTGCAGGACCCCACTAGCAAACAGAAGGGTACAGCCCATGGGGATAAGCAGGGGTGAGATTTGAGGCACAGAGAGCAGCTGGAGTTTGCTTTTTCGAGCAGGTCTGAACAAGGCTGGGGAATCAGGAAGCGTTGGGAGGGACCCCAGTCCAGCCAGGACCGGAGCTGGGCGCTCCTGGCCAGCTGTGGGCTCTTCCCGAGATGGGAAGAGCCTGGGACAGCTCCAGGGCTACTGCTGTGGGCTGCAAGCCACTGTGGGAAGAGGCAGGGGCTGCGCTGGGCCCCTGGAGATGTAAATGGATCTGCCCAGTATGGTTGCTGTGGACACACTGGGGTGCAAGGACATTCCTGAGCTCCAGGAGGAGTGCCAGGGATGGTACTAGGTGGTATCCCTGTCCAGGAAAGGGCTTTGTGTAGAGGACTTGGCAGCTCTCTGCAGTGATGCTTACAAGGACCTGCTTTTTCTGCCTGTTTCTAGGTGCAGCACTGTATCCCCAGTTTACACTGCCCCACAGAGAGATGCCTGTAGACAGCATGGCATGAAGCGATGCTCTGGCCCCAATCCTGAGACCCCGCTGCTGTTTATAACCCCTGGATTGTGCTGAGAAGGCTCCAAATGTCCCATCAGCCTCAGGATTTGAGAAGAGGCAAGGAGGGCCTTAAAGCATCTTACTGCTGTAGACTTTCAGGAGCTGGAAAGCTCCTGTTCTTCCTCAGCAAGGATTTGTGGCTGCTTCTGTGGGTGCCAGACTATGGGATGAGATGGGGCAGAGCAGGTAACCTCCACCGGGTCCGGACGCAGCAGGCGGGACAGGCTGCGCATGCAAGGGCTGCGCAGGACTCCTTTGAGTGTGTGTTTGTGGGTGCAGAGCTACCTCTAGTGGCCGTGTGCCCCTCATAGCCCTGGCACCTTAAATCAGCTTTGGTCCCAGTTCTAGGGCCAGGCGGGTTCGTCTTGGCAAAGGACTGGCATCATTCTGCCTTATGTCCACTGACTCAAGTCTTGTATTTCTCTGAGGGAACAGCTCTGCGTTTTCTTCAGGGCAAAAAGGAAATTGGGGAGGATGTGCTTTGTGCATTACAGGTAAGGCTTCCTTGTGCACAGAGCATCAGGCAGGAGGGTGTCCCAACAGCCTGCCATGCCCTGGTGTAGTATGGTGAGCTTTATCTGGTTTTAGCCTCCTGTGCTTATAGGCTTTAATGTGTCATGCCTTTGCTACTCTGGCCATAACTGTTGCTCAAGATAATGTCATTGTTCACAGCATGGTGGAGTTAGGAACTAGCATTTATTGCTGCTAGGTAACAAGATACCACTACACAGACTCTGTGCTATTAAGGTGGCCCTGCCCCAGCCCCAGCCTTGCTCTTCCTAAATATGTTCTGTTAATGCTCTGTAAGGTGCTTAAGGTTCACAGCAACCTGTTTTCCCAGCACCTGGAAAGAAGTACCAGAGATCCTTGTTTGTGCAGATATTTTTCAGGCTGTGAATTTTACTTGTAGCACAGCAGGACTGTGAGCACTAGAAGGCACCACTATAAGCTAAATGTGGTACATCCAAGTGATGGTATTTCTAAACAGAGCATAAAGCATTGCACGTTATTAGCATCCTCTTTTTAAAGGACCATCTTTAGGAAAAAGTACACGAGTAATTAATTTGCTTCAGTAATGGTCCATTCTTCTTTTCCTCCACCTCTTAACTCTCATCAATAAGTTCTCCTGCCTTCATAAGTCCCCCAGATGGGATTTCCATCATCTTTTGCCCAGGCAGAGTTATCATGCAGAGGTGATGTCTCTGAGGACTGCTCTGCTGAGAGATGGCTCGTCCTGGAGGTAAGCTCATTTGCCACAGTCATGAATGGTGAGAAGGAGTAGGGTGAGGTAGCAGCATAGCTGGGGGAGTAGTGGACATCTTCAGGAGTGTGCAGAGGGTAGGGCTGGGCTCCAGGGATGGCTGGGGTCCAACCTGAGCTTCGGTATGGGGAAATGCTTCCAGATTCATGTGTAGAGAGGCAGCTGGCGTGCGGTGCCTGCAGAGGATCTGAGCATGCACCATCCGATTGGCTGAGACTGTCGGGTGAGGTCTGCTCCCAGGGCTCTCTCTGTATGGAATCAGGGAGAGAAAGCAAGAAAGAACCCTGAAGAATAAAAGCTTGGCATATCTAGCTTGGCTTCATTAAGCCAAGCTATCTTCAATGTCTAGCTGGGAACACTCACATCGGTTCTGTTGCTCTGAAGCAGTATTTGATATTAAACCTTTTGAAAGGAAACATCCATGTTGTCAATAGCGGGCAAGGCCTGGAATAGGCTGTCTGTGAGACTGACTCACCCTGACCCTGCAGATCCCAGAGTGAATGGGGATAGGCAACAGCCTGGAGATGACTAAGGATGTTTCTAGAAACTAAGGGAGCTTAATGGAGTAGCTGTTTTGGGGAAAAGGGAAAGTTGTTAATTTGGGAGTTGGTCTCCAGCAGGAAGAAGGGATAATGACATGAAGGACATGGTCAAAGAGAATAAACGTTGCTTTTCAGCCCTGCCCCTTCTGTTGTGTGACCTGCTGCAGCTGCCTCCTCTAACAGCCACATCCTTCCCGCATAAGTCCCCCTGACTTAACCGCAGCTTTAAATCAGGTAAGCGTTCATTGGGTGACTGAGAACCACAGACTCACTCACAGGTAGGAAGTGCGTTGTGTCATTAGGGAAAGATGGCAGGAGAGGGGGCACAGAGGGGCTGAAGAAGGAGCTGGTACCAGCTGTGAAGGGAGTAGCATGGTAATCCCCGTACTGGTCTGTGAAATACGGATCCAGAAGTGTTGGGAATCCCTGAGTGGCAGACAAATCACTTGAGAAGGGCTTGGACCCTAGAGGGGATGTGTAGACATCACTGACAAACTGCTTTGCGTTGTGAAAATCCAGCTCTGTAGTGAAAGATCTCCTGATGCCATAGTAACCAGCTGTGGTAGGTGAGCCTGTAATGGCAAAGAGAAAAAATTGGCTCAAGGGAAACCATAACAGTAGCACCAAGAGAGCCACAAAGCTACGGCCAGCACTGCAGACACAAAGTAGAGCTCTTTTCATTCTAGCATCACCCAGGGCAGGAGTCATTCCTGTCTTCAAGCAGGTGTGTCAGCCCAAGTGCTTTTAGCTCCTCAGACTGCCCTGATCCAGCTGATGGTCCCCATCTGCAGCAAACCAAGTGCATTTTGGAAAAGCTTCAAGTAGGAGGGCAGAATTTGCTTCTTCCTTGCTCTGCTACAGCTCTTAAGGAGGAGGATGGTGTTACAGCCTTACATTCCTTTCCCTGCCCAAGAGTTTAAGAGATTAAACAGGTAAGCTCCTGGTTTCATACTTTCTCTTTGCAGCTTCAGAGAAAACTAGAAGACAGAGAGGGAAAAGAAGGGCTTCCCTGTAGCACCTATACCAAAAGAGATGGGAACTGCTTTAATTACCTTTTTCACCTCTGGGAATGTCATACAAGATTACAGAGGCTTTTCTTTTATTACTGCTGTTCCTGTTTTGACTTTTTCAATTACTTTCCTCCTGGGCTCTCTCTGAGAGGTAGCCCTACTCCACTGCTCCTTTGCTCACTTCATGTCCTTTGGAGGAGAAGAAACAAGAGCAACCTCAACTGTCCAGCCAATACAGTCATTTATCAGTGGAGTAAAACCTCACCTGGCATTTGGACAAATGATGACTGTGATGTGCTGATGCTGCCCTGCAAAAGATAAAGATATGTTATAAAAGGTCTTTTTGAAGCAAGTCATCTCTCTAAGCATGTAGTTTGAGAAGGTGCTGGCATCATCCAGATGCACTATTTGAGTCTTGGTGCTATCAACATGAAGAGCTTAACTCTTAAGATTTCAAGCCTCTGAGCTCTGAGGTATTAGACGATGTAGGCTAAGAAGAGATTTTGAAGTCTTGTGTAGAGATGATAATACTAAAAATACAAGATAACTGGCTGCTTTCTCATGGGCTGCAGGGTCTCCTAATGCAGGCATGATGCTGAGCCTTTCAGTATTGGCTCAAAACAGGTCTCAGTAAGCTGGTCTCTAAGCCCTTGGCTGCCCAAAACAGGCAGATTCTGTGCTACCCATGTTCTAGCCCAGCTCTCTTGTGCTCCATCTACCTGCCACAGAGCTGTATTAGCTGGCCCCTCCTAGCAGAACAAGCAGGCTATGTTTGGAAGCAGTTGCTTCTAGCTCCTATCTGGGTGCTACAGAAATAATGATTAAAATAATCTCTTGGTCCCTAAGGGAGAATTAGCCTTGAGCGACCCTGGTGCTCATGGTAGCTAACTCCTTACAAGTACTCACACAAAGCCATCTGCTCCTCTGCATGGGAGCTCATACACAGAGTTTGACTGAGTTCTGCCTCCTGATTTCCAAGCCCACAGAACAGAAATACTATGCCCACGGCTGCATTTACTTCAGCTGTGCTGTTTTACTGGCCAGTGATGGTGACATGGTATTTTCAGTTTGCATAGTGCAAACAGGAGGTTCCTGCCATAGCAAGCAATCAAATTTAGAGGTTTAGATTTGAATTAAATTTGCCAGTGCCAGGACTTCCTTTTACTGCTGAGGAAGGTTTGCAGCTGCTCCCTGCTCCATCATGAAAATGAGCTCTGAGCCCACATAAGTCACACAGGCTGCAGGAGTGGTACGAGGCATAAGAAAGGAGCCCTTTGGCTTGTGGTCAGATGAACATGTTCAAGCTGCAGGGTGAGGACTTGCACCCACCCCCAGCTGGGATATTTTTCACCACAGACCTCAGTGAGGATCATAGCTGGATATGCACGCTGCCCTGCAAAGCTAAAGCCTCCACATGCAAATCTGGTCTTGGTAAACACCCCTCTCTCAGTATCCATGTCACTTCAGTGCCAGTCTCTAGTATGAAGTGTTTCAAGTTACCAGAGTATCTAAGTTCAGCTTTGATCCCGTGTGTTCAACAGCTACTGAAACCATCTGACTGTGTGTGTCACAGGCAGCATGTCCTCTTGCACATACCTGTGATGAATAGCCACAGAGCTGACATTCGCTGCGAGGGATTTACTTGCCTTAATTCAATTTCAAGAGCCTCTGCAGCAGCGCATATTTGGCCTTCATCACAGCAGGCACCCACATACTTGCAGAGACCTACATTTCACTTGCCTCCTGGCTCCTTACCAAGTGATGAATGGCTCAGCTTAATTGAAGCACATTAGTTCATTTCCTCCCTGCACTACTTCCTTTCAGTGCTGTGGGATTGGGGTAGCTGGATCTTCTGCACCACATCCGTGTGTCTGTTTACCATCACTTGTACCCACAGTATATTTAGCTGCTGATAAGCTTGGTCTCAGCCTGCCTCACACACAAGCGGGTGGATATACTGGTTAGGGGTACCCCAGAGAGCTCTGTTGCTTCACTGCCTTGGTAGCCTGGGAGCATTGTTCAGCTACAAGGCTGAATTTGGGGACTAAATGTAAGGTTGCAGGTCAAAATAATGACCTGGTCCTGCAGTGGCGATCTATGGTGCCCTTTGACTGTACTTTGGCTTCAGTGTATCTCATCTCCAGACCCAATCTGTAGTACAGCAGCTGGAGTAATAAACATTAACAATAAAAGAAAAGTTTAGTCTAGGCAGAGCACCTCACTGGTTTGCTGACGGTGAATACATAGAATGATCTATCCCTGGCCTATGAGTCCTGCTGGGCATAGCGCTTCATCTGTGTACCAGCAGCTTCCTCACCTGAAAAAAGAAGGTAAACCTGCAGAGGGTAAATGCTGGTTCATGCCTGCAGTGGGAAACAAGCTAGATCTTCACTAAAGCCCAGGACCTTCTGCCCTGCAGTTGATGGGAACTCAGAAGCCCAAACTGTGTGGGTTTCATCACAATACACTCTGGTTTCTTGTCATTCGATGTATGCAGGGACTAGTTGTAATGAAATTGTTGCTGTTCTGCTGCTGCAGTAAACAGCCTAGTGGTTCACCTCCCATGAGCAATGGCCTTTCCTTAGCATCATGAATCTCCTCTATAGGCCTCCCCATGCACAACAGCGGCTTACCAATTTTGGAGCAAAGATCATGTTCAAACAAAAGATGCAGCTAAATTACACTGCATCATAAATATACAAAGGGGTGTTCAGTTATCTGCTGTTTGATTCTGGATTATATTATGTCAAATAAACAGAGCTGCACTTACAGCTGTTCTTTTCATGATACATTTAAGCAAATACAGTTGTTTGCCCTGCACAGTATTTTTTTTGTGCCTTATAGGGAATTAGTAGCAGGGTTGATATTGCATTAGATGGACATACAACTGCTAAGCTTTGGAATACAAAGCAAAGTGTAATAAAGCAAGCAGTGAGTGGTTTACAGTTCCTAGGGCTTTTTATTGCAGCTGTTGAAGCTGCATTCTCCAGAAAGAGAGCAGGTAAAGCATGATAGTCATCAACCAGGGTCTGTTTTCTCAGCTACCACAAACACAACAGTTGCTTCCTGCTGCTCCCCAAAGCAGTCTTCCTAAATGCCTCCTGGCAGAAGCATGTGTTTCCCAGTGACTGTTCATGGCTCAGGGTGGCCTTCTGCATTTCTGCAGTAGCTGAAGGCTGTGAAGATATCTACGGCTAGATCTTGCTCTGTTTGGTACTGCCCCTGCTGTTTTTCTGCCTGTTTTGTCACAGAGTTAACATGTGAAAACAACAGTGAAAAAAAAACTTGGAAATCCCTTTGAGGTCTCTTTGGGTTTTGCTGAAAGCAAAAAGCCTGAGGCAAGTGGATGGGGAGGGTTGGGGAAGAAGGGGGTCTGTACTGTGTGTTCTGCTGCCAGTAATTTGTGTCTTTGCTCCTGCCCTTTCCTTCCAGGACACAGTTTCAGCAGCTCATCTGTCAGAATGCCCCATTACTCCTAATCAGCCTGGAAGTGAGGCGCTGCTGCTTGGTAAAGGTGAGTCCCAAGAGTACACAGGGAATGGCTTACTGCGCTACTGGATGCCATGTGCTGGCACCTGCAGTATTGTATCTCCTGGGCACAGCACTGCTTCTCTGCCTAGTGGTTGAGGGAAAAACAATGTAGTGCACTATAATTTAAGTTTCTTGTTGCTATAGAACCACTTTAAGAAGAAATCATCTCTAGCAAACTGATGCTTGGCCTCTTTGCAGACCATAAAATCATTGCATCTCTCTTGGCACTCTTACTATGCCAGAGAGGAGCTGGAAGCGGTGCAGCATTCTGGGAAGAACATCTATTTTTGTGGCACTGAGTTGAGTGTAGCTAGTGAAAAAGGAAGTTGACTTGGAAGGGTGTCATATACAGGATGTGGAAGGAATGAGAAACTCGGCATTACTGATCTGCTTGGGAAAAACACCCAAAGGACTTCAGTCCCTCAAAGGTTCACTAATGTAAAAAATCAAGGAGACATCTGTGATCCTTTGGGGGAAACACGAGTGTTGCAGCTGGTTTTTGCTATTCCATGTCAACATTGGAGATGCCCTGAACTCAACATAAAAGCTCTTTAAACCAGAGGATTGCATGACATGACTTTTCTGATTCAAAGCGAGGGCTGTGTGGTGGTGGAATGGGAAGTGACTTACACTGAAGTGGGAGCTGCTGCTCTGCCTGGATCGTTTCTCAGCAAGAAGGTCCTTGACTGTGTGTTTCACCCGCACTCCTTGGTACACCCGTTTGCCAAAATCTGTAGGGACTGAGGAAATTAAATGGGCATTAGAGGGATTTATTGAAAGCATAGGGCAGTTGGAAGAGGCTGTTATGGAAGAAACAAATTCATTGCCTCTGTATGACAAGTTAGGAAAGAAACATATAAGACTGCTATTATTGATATAAAATCATCCCTTGGGAGCCAAACACCAAGGCCTGCTCATTTACCGTACCTTGTATTTCAGCACTGGTTGTCATGTGGCTTCCATGCATATCCCTCTGTGCCATATATGACTGGCTGATGGGTTTTGGTTTTTCTTTTTCCAAAGAGAGCTCTGAGGATCCTATATTTCCCCTCTGGGTTAGTAAAATTTGCTTTAACTGCACATCCCTATTGTTTTCAGCAAAGGTGTTGTTGGTTTAGCCCCTCCTTGCCATTCTGGAGCTGCTGGCTTTCAGCACATTGCTCTGTGATGCTTTGATTTCAATGCAGCAATGGTGGAAATACCCCAGGGAGTTGGAATGGCTCCTCTGAACAGTGATGTGAATCACAGTGCACATCTCTGGAGAGAGAAAGGAACTGTCTGCTCAGTGTGACTTTTATCCACAGTGAATACAGACAGGTACTTTGGGACTCTATTGTCTTATCAAGGTTATCAAGAAAGGCACAAAGAGGGGTACAGTGTTTTGGCCATGTCACCCAAGAGGCTGATGGCAGGCCAGTATCCATTTTCTTGAGCTGACTGATTACAACACCACCTGTCCATAGGGTCTGTGTGATTTTAGGTATCAGGCATTTGCCCTCTTCCTCTGCCCGGATAAAGCTTTGCAAGATCTGCCTTGTGTACAGGTGTTTTGGCACAAGTGAGGGCAGAGAGGTACAAGGTACAATACTAGGAACAGCTCTTTTATCTTGGCTAGCAGGCTATACCCAAACAGAGATCTCACACCTGTGGAGCCAGGGAGGAGTGTCCATATGGGCTTGTATTGAGATCTTCCAGAGAAGAGCTTAATTTGAAGCTAATCCCTTGCAAAACATACAGCCGTGTTCATTCAAGGGAACAAAACCAGACATTCCACAGATGACGTGTTTGATCTTTAAAACTTTATCATTTTGCCCTTCTGCTTTTCAGGATGTCATTTAGCTCCATTTATCACTTTCATTCATGTGGCCTTGTGTCCCCAGGTGCACATGGACATTGAGAGGTTAGAAAGGAGAGAGTAGAGACTTCAGCCAAGACTAGGTAGAAGACAAATACATTGCAAGAGACAGTACCCCAAAGGGCTTATGATCAAAATAGAGGTGAATGCTGAGTCTGAATATGAGCCACTGAGCATCTGTGGACAGATTAGCACATAGCTGGAATGGATATTAATTCTTCCAGCTAAGAGGGATGTCTATATTGAATCTGGCTTTTTTTGACAGCCAAGGGCAGGGATCTCCCTCCTGTAGTCCCTTTCCAGGGCTGTCTTACTGAGAGCAGTGGGAAGCATGGTTACCTGGTATGCAATGTAGCTGGAGCTCAAAAGCTGTGGAAGAGCAGGCATAACTGGCAGAAACAGCTATGCTTTCCACAACAGAAAATCTGCACCTTTGCATAAGAGTTCATTTAGAGATAACAGAATTGAGATTTGATGGAAAAGTCTCAACTGTGTAGCACAGTCCATTGAGCTCCTTCATGGTTTCATACCTGCAATAAATTGTGCAGCCTTTCCTAGCTCCATTCAATAGAACATTCAGGCCTTGATCTAGCACAGAACTTCTGGAGGAGCACTGAAGCCAAGGAGACAGCCTTAAACTGAATTTTCAGAATGGAATATTACTAAAATGGCATCACTAGAAAAGCTGTGAACAGCTTTTGTTCATTTATTCTGCAGTCGGATATTGTCAAATCCCACAGCTTCTCTGTATTAACTGATCTTGCTTCTCTATGACCTCTTCTAGAAAATGGCTGATGCTCTGTATTTATAAAGTCCTGTTTTCCTAATGTATTTGCTATGGTTTAAAGACATTAGAAAAACACTTCCACACATCCTTACTTTTACACATGGGTGCTACTGAAGTTACTTCACTCATAAGCTCACAGTTATTCCTCTGCTCAAATTCAGCAGCAACAAAAGTAATGGCTCTGTCCTCTAGCCCTGTTTTTAACTTAGCAGTCCAGTCCCACATAACTCACCGAAAGCAACAGGTTTAGTTATGAATCAGGATCTGATGCTGAGCTATTCGAACTCCAGATAAATCTCCTGTTGCCAGCACTGGGGAAGAGAATGCTCATTTAGGCCTGGGTTTATATAATTTTCAGGCAAATTGAATCATATAATTTTGGAAAAATATTGCATTGTGAAGGAATATAAATTCAGCCTAGTGAAGGCAGAACATGCTATAAAATTGTACTATTAAATTATTGTGACATTAAGGATGCCACAAATCAATTTTAGAAAATCCTTTCCGATTTTGTTTCAGTATGAGCATAAGGACAACATGGTGTGTTCTTTCCCTGATATTTCCATGGGAACTTCTATTTATGCTTGTGAAAAGGTGCTGAAACTCACCTGTTTCCATTGTCACTGCTCACAAGTCCCAGCTCTCGGATTCTGCAGGAGTTTGTAGAAGGTCTGTCCGTCATGAACTTCCCAGTGCAGAGTGAAGTCTGTGCTCATACTCCACTGGTAAAGATCCAGCTGAGCTTGATGGAAATATGTTTTTGACAATTTAGTGATGTCTCCATGATACCTTGTTTGGGATTTGCTTAAATGCAAATCTCTTGATGTGTGTTTCAGTCCAATTTGCATGGTCAGTGCGGATCATTCCCAAAGAGCCTCTTTCCTGTCTGAGCGGACATTTCATGAATGAAGACTGAAGTTTATCAACAGAAAAACCCTAGGTTAAAGTGAAAAGCTGGTATGTTTTGCAGTGATGGGCCATGCCCTTACAGGTGAGGAACCTGGCTGGAAAAGCAAGGCGTGGGGCAAGAGCATCTTATCATGTGTTAAGTGTGAGATACCCATGTGCTGTTCAAGACGAACACAGCAGGGCTTGTTCTGAGAGTAGTATTGTTTCTTGTACATTACACAATTAAAACTGGATCTTTGAACACTGTGAATCCAGGAAGCTTTGCATGTCATTGGCAGCACCTGTGAGGAGAGAAGTAACACTCAACCAGGGATGTGTGCTCATGGGACCAGCTGGAGCATCCTTTAGCAAACTGACATGCTGCTATAGGGGGAAGCCAGGGTTTGGCTCTCAGTTATCCAGCAAGGGGTTCTCTTTCTGAAAGTCTGAGATTAGTCTCCAATGAGATGCCAGGAAGGGAAACAGGAGCCAGGAAACGACCTGGTTTTACAGTGCTGCTAGACGCAGATTAAAGGGACTTTTGGCGAGGCCTCCTGTAACCATTCCTTTATTCCTAACCTCCAAATGGTAGCAAGACTGCTTCTGCAAAACAAGAAGCAGAGTTAAGCCTTAAAATTCTTATTTAAGCCTAGTAGCTTATATCCTAGTTCTGAAACATCCACATTTGCTGTAAGAAAGCCATTTTCCCTGCAACATGGTTAGCACAACCTGTCAATACACTGAGGGCAGGTTTTTGGTGAGGTAGATGATCTCTAGAGCATTTTATGTACAAGCAGAGCAGGCACAGCATTGCTGTGCTCATTTTACATGATCAGGACAAGACTGGCGCCAATCAGTTCTTCATAATTAAATATTTCTCCTTTTGTGGAGTCTGCTGCCAGCTTGCGGGACTGTTAAGTAAGGTCTGTCCCTCTTTGTAATTCTGTGTACTATACCCAGCTCTGGCCTGGAGGTTAATTTGGCTTGCCATGTGAACTTAAAATGCAAAGAGCAGCAGCTGGCAAAGGCTGTATCTACTCAGACCATTGAGGCAAGTGGAGAAGGCAGAGCTGAAATAGCATCCTGACTAATTCCCAGTATTCTTAACTTGCAGAACTACTCGGGTATTCTGCCTGCTCAGACATGGAGCTCAGGACCAAGAGGACTTCACACAAACCAGCTACTGTTTATCGACTCTTTTACCATGTATATATGTCACTACATAAGATGAATCTTATTCTTGTTCATCCATTCCTAGGCACCCCATCCTGATACCCACAGGTGTCTAGGGTTTGGCTGACAGGTAATAGAATGGGCAGGAGGCACCAGGCAGGTTGAGGAAGTGTGGGCAGATGTGAAGTCCAACAGAAGGGGCTCTCTGTCCTTTGTCAGCAGGGGTCTTAGTTTGCCACCTGCTTCCTGGCAGGGTTCCCACATAGTTTTGTCTTCTGTGCTGGATATTTATATACTTTGGTTAGGATATACAGGTTAAATCCCAGCCCCATTCAAGCTCATGGCTTTGCATTGTCTAGCCTGACCAGGTGTTTTCTGTACTGGTTGCAAAATAATTACATTGAAAGCAACATATACTGCAGAAAACAAATAACTGGAGATAAAATAATAATAATAATAATAAACCCCCCGCAAACAGATCCAGATTCTAACTGAGTCAATTTGGACACATACTTCCCATTCAGATCAGAGGGGAGAGTTGGTGTGTATGACAGGAGTTACAGAAGACATCGTGTATTAGCAAGGCACGCTTTGTGGCACATTTTGTACAATTTCAGTTGGGTTTAGCATGGCATTTACCTGTGCCAAAGCAAATTTCAAGACTTGTGTCTCCATTTGGTGTTACAAGAGCTTGGAAGAGCAGATGTAATGGTCAATGTATATTTGTTTAATTCAAACCGTCATTTCAGTTACTGAGTAAAGAGGATATGTTGCATGATCTCACAGCAGGAACTGCAATCCTGATGTGTTTTGTCTTTGGCGCTTGGCTGGGATACTCAGTCACGTGGCTTTTGACAGCAGTCTTTGTACTGTGAGGACTCTTTTGTTCAGGCAAGGAAGCCTTCTGGAGCCACAGGAAATTAACCTATGTGGCAGCAGCAAACTCGAATGTGATTATACCATAAGTGGTTCCCAAAACCAAACGAGTTTCTCAAAGCCAAAAGCCCTTCGTTCTCAGCTGAGCCCCAAAGGGGGCCGGAACCTTTCTGAGCCAGCCCCGCTTTCCGGCGGGCCCTGTCTGCCGCTGTACGCGCGCCTCCAGCTCCTGCGCTGTGATTTGTCTGCGGCTCGGCGGGGCGGCTGCTATTGGAGGGGAGTCGCCGTCCGTTGCGCTCCTGCTCCCCTCGGCGGGGCAGGGCCGGACGGGGCGGTGTTGTGTCTCTCGTGCTCCGCTCTGCCCGGGGCTCCCCCGGCTCTCCCGGCTCTGGCTGCCGCTTCGGTGCCGCTGGGCCGGGCGGTGCGGGCCCGCCGAGGCCTGCCCGACAGCGACGGAGCAGCTGGTGGCAGCGGCGGTGCGGTGAGCACTCGGCGTCTCCGCACTTCTGCATCCCCGGCCATGGCGCCCGCCAAGGCCGGCGGCAAGGGTGCCTTGGTGCTGCAGTGCGAATGGGAGCTCTGCTCGTACGTGGCCTCGCAGATGGAGGAGTTTTGCGAGCATGTGGCCCAGCACCTGCAGCAGCACCTTGCCAAGGAGCGCCGGGACGAGACGGACTCGCTCGGTAAGGTGCTGGCAGCCTCCACCGCTGCTTTCCCACTTGTATGAGCTATTGCCTTGTGCGAGGATCCTCCTCTCCTCGAGGAGAGCAGCGCTGCCTGCTGCCGAACTGCATGAAAAAAGCCGTGGTATTCTCTGTGTGCTGCAACCTGAGCTTTACTTGGAAAGTATCCATCAGGCTGTTAGAGCATGAATGTTTGCTGCTTTCTCAGTGTTTAAATGACATATCTCATTAATATTTTCCTGCTGCAGATGAATATGCGTGTTTGTGGCAGGAATGTGGTTTCTGTGCCCTGGAGAGCTCAGCTGACCTCACTCGCCATGTCTATTTCCATTGCTACCACACCAAGCTGAAGCAGTGGGGGCTGCGGGCGCTGCAGAGCCAGTCAGATGTGAGCCATTGCCAGCTGGATTTCCAGAGCCGCAATATCATCCCTGAGATCCAGGAAAATTTCCTGTGCCTGTGGGAGTACTGTGAGGTGAGAACAGAGAACCCAGGTTTGATTTTGTATATTTCATCTTTGATGTGGCAGCCAAGGGAAGGAGAGCTGCTTTTGTCCTGCAGCTCACCTGCGTGCTTGCCTGTATTTGTACCTGCATGAAAGAACCTGTTGTGCTCAGGCTGATCTCTTCACCTTGTTTTGTCTGTTCTTGCTCCCCAACAGAGATCATTTGATAATCCCGAGTGGTTCTATCGGCACGTGGAGGATCACAGCTTCTGTTCAGAGTACAAGGCAAGAGGGAAGGAGAATCATGTGGTCCTCTGTGGCTGGAAAGGTTAGTGGGGGCATGTAAGGCCTCTCTAGAGAGCTTTGCACAGGGCTGGATTGCAAACGTTGTACAGGAACATTAGGGATCACATAAGTGATCTCACTTAGTGATCTCATCTTGCTGTCACTCTTCTCTGAGGGCTTTTTGGAGTTGATCTTTGCTAACCAAAACAGAAGCAAGAAGCCTGCCATTCAGTCAGGTTGCAGATCGTGGCCTATGTGTGAAGGATCTTAATGACGTTCTGTTGTTTCTGTTCAGACTGCGACTGCACCTTCAAGGGGCGCTGCAAACTGCGGGAGCACTTGCGCAGTCACACACAGGAGAAGGTGGTGGCCTGTCCTACCTGTGGGGGGATGTTTGCCAACAACACCAAGTTCTTTGACCACATCCATCGTCAGACTGCACTGGACCGTAAGCTCCTGTGGGTCGGTTGTAAGCAGTCCTCTGGCTGGGCTGTTTGGCTTCCTAGAGATGCCTGATCTCTGTGGAAAAAAAGGGCACAAGTCTGCTTAGAAGTAGGCTGGCTTCTCTGATGGCTGGGAACTCAGATATTGCTGCAGGCAGAGCTGTTCCTCATGTAAGAACCCAGGCAAAGTCAAAGGCAGCAGATGGGCTCTTGCAGCAGCACTGGGATTTGCTTTTGAGTTCCCTTGTGCTGTTCTGATGTGCGTGATGATTGCTCCCTAGTTCTTGCACTGGTAACACAAGGAAGCTGTGCAAAGGGGAGGCAGACTGGTCTTCACAAGTGATTTGTTTTGTCTCTGTAGTCAGTGTCTGCTACCTCTGCCTGGAGAGGATTTCCAGTTGCACTGTAACTGCCTCGTTCTCTCACTTGCTGTTCTCTCTGCTCTGATCAATTTTTTCACCACCCCTTCTTTTTTTTCTCTGCCCCTGATGCTGCAGAGCAGAGGTTTCAGTGTTCGCACTGCTCCAAGAGGTTTGCCACAGAGAGACTACTCCGTGACCATATGAGGAACCATGGTGAGTAAAGGCCCCTTCTCCCAGCTGAGGCCATGAAGAGTGTGTGCTCTTCCCTGCTTTGCAGTGATTTTTCCACCCACTCTTTCACACAGTGAACCATTACAAGTGCCCAATGTGTGACATGACCTGCCCACTGCCTTCCTCCCTGCGCAATCACATTCGTTTTCGGCACAGTGAGGAGCGGCCATTCAAGTGTGACTATTGTGACTACAGGTGAGGACCAGGGTTTTTCATCTTCCCGTACTGATGGCCGAGAAGCACCCAGAGGTACCTGTGTGTCTGCTTCACAGTGTTCAACTTTGTTCCCTTGTCGCTTCCTTTTAGCTGCAAGAATCTCATTGACTTGAGGAAACACCTGGAAACACACAGCAAAGAGCCATCCTATCACTGCGAGTTTGAGGCTTGTAGCTTCACTGCACGTTCCCCCTACTCCATCAAACTGCACTGCCGGAAAGTCCATGAGGTACAAAGAGAGCAGAGGGCTATTCTGCTGTTACTGTCTCCCAGTGAGGCTGAGAACTGCTAGTACAACATGAGTTATGTGAAGTGCCCCAGGCTGACCAGGGCTGTAGGAATGTGAGGTCAGATTGCACTCCTCTCTTACTGTTGCAATAGTATTTCCTAACAGCCTTCTCAGAGAACCTGATTCATCCTTCCAGGCCCTCTGATCAGGCTCATGGGGTATTCACATCCCTTTCTTTGACCTTCAGGGTGACTTCGAGCCCCGGTACAAGTGCCATGTCTGTGATAAGTGCTTCACGCGTGGAAACAACCTCACTGTCCACCTCAGGAAGAAACATCAATTCAGATGGCCCTCAGGACATCCTCGCTTCAGGTACTGCCCAGCCTTAGCTTCTCATTACCTCCTCTCAAATGCAAGAGACAGCTGAAATCACATCCTTCACATGTCTTGCTGAAGCAGAGTCGTGGCAGTGCTTGGGCTCTGATGTTTTGCTGTAACGTGCTCAAGACCCATGTAGTTTTGGGGTTTTTATTGTACTTTCGCAATATCATATATGAAGCACTGGACATTGCAACCAGTGTGCAACTTCATAGCGCCCCTTCCCTTCCTTGGCTGCAGCTTCAGGCTGGTACCTGTCTTGTGGGAAGGGGCTGTAGTGTGACTGGGTCCATCATCCCTACCTATCTCTGCTCAGGTACAAGGAGCACGAGGATGGCTACATGAGGCTGCAGCTGGTGCGTTACGAGAGTGTGGAGCTGACAGAGCAGCTACTAAAGGACAGAGAGAAGCGGGGTGAGGCGCTGGATGGTTCAACTGAGTGTGTGGTGCTGTCTGAGGGTGAGGGCAACCTGCAGGGCATCATTCTGGAGGCCCCAGCAGAGGCTCAACCGTATAAGTACTGTGTTCCTGAGCTGCAGGTGACCCTGCTACCCTCAGCCTCTCACTGTGCAGACAGCCCTGAGCCAGCACGGCCCAGTGCCTTCCCAGGAACAGCGCTGTCATCGGGAAAAGAACCTGGCACCCTAGCCAGCCCCATCATCCATGTGGTGAATAGGACCAACGAGCATGGGGAGACTGAGACTGTGTATTATGTCATGGCCAGCACCTCCTCAGAGGAGCAGGTGGCAGCAGCTGATGGGCTGGCTACGGAGCTGGAGGAGAATGTCATGGACCGTCTGCAGAAGACAGCTGAGGAGCTAGGCATCCAGATCGTGTGAGGCACTACCTGTGCCTCTGCATGAGGAAAACTTGGACCTCCATGGGATGTGCTGGTGGGGCAGGTTGGGAAGTGCTTGAGGGAGAGGGCTGAGCTTTTCTTCATCGGCTTGCAGCTGGTGAACTTCCTCCTCTGCTACCCCAGCCTCAGTGGCTGCTGGTTCTGGTCAGCACAGGGAGAGGGGAAGGACGGGTCTCTCTCAGTTGTGTTCAAGTGATCTGAGCTGGAAAGAGCTGTCTGTCTCCTCCTTGTGGGGATTAGGGACTAGCAAGCACCCCCCACACTTCCAGGAGGCTTGGCCTTTGCCTGTCACAGTGCTTTCCCCTCTTCGTCACTCTTTAGTGATGTGGTCCCTGCTGCTGTGCAGTTAAGTTGTTAGCACCTGCTGAGCCTGGGCCTCAGCTAGGATCTCCCCAGGCAGGATGGTGTGCTGCGCAGATACCAGCTGGAGCCTCTTCCCTGGGGAGATGTGTGGCACGTAGCAGAGCTGTTATCCACAATCTGTACTTTCTTCTCCAGGGCATGGCATGTTCTCTGTTTGCCTTCATCAATACTTCCCTGCACATCATCTGTCTTAGGTCATTCAGCTGGTGCTATTGGTGGTGTTTGCACCACTGGTCCGATTATGCTGCACTGATCCCTGGGAGGAGAAGGCTGGAGGTACTGTCCCTTGCAGGCTACTGCAGTGCTAGAGAATTCAAAGCTTTTTTTATTATGTTTGTCCTTCTCTGGGTTTCTCTCCCACATTGGGGTTTGGGCTCCTGGTTGGGCAAAGTACTCTGGCAAGACAAATAAAAGTCAGACTGCCAAGCCAGTCAGTGTTTGGTGTCTGTTTCAGCCCCATCCCTGCCAGCAGTGGCATGTTGTGGTGATAGCACGAGACAGTTGCCTAGAGTCTGCAGTGCAGGAGGTGGGCACTGAAGAGCAGCCAGGATCTCTTCTTGTGTCCTCCATTCTGCCTCTAGGTTGCAGCTGCCTCAGAGAGTGTGGTGTTCCACATCCCAGAGGTGGCACTGGAATGCCAGGTTTAGCTTGGGCACTCTTGTTGCCTGGATGGGTTTAATTTTTGCTGTCTCCTTCAGGGTATAAATGTCCTCTGTCTGCCATGTCTGGGCTTGTAAGCAGAGCCAGCTTGCCCTTCATCAAGTGATTTGGATGAGGACAGTGTGAAGCTGGTGTCCTTGGAGTGACACTCTGGCCCTCACTACCCTGTGTGTGGAGGTGATGTGCCGAGATGAAGGCAGGGAGGCACTCTGCTGATACGGGCTGAATGCTGACTTCCCCCTCTCTTCTCAAGCAGTTCAGCAAAAGCTTGATGGAATTTCAGGCTAATGGAGGAAATCACTTTATACTAAACCTTTGGCCATCTGCTCTCTTTCCAATTACAAACACTGGGTGTGATTTGTGGCTGTGCCCTTGGGATGAGGTGATGAGAGCAGCCCCATAGGCTTGTGTTCTGAGTGAGGGGCAGCATGCTCTGTAGTTGCTGGTAAGGAGCAGGGATGAAGTGGGCAGAGCTGCCTGCTGCAAGCTATGTGGAAGGTTTCCTGGAGCTGATTCCATGTGAAAACAGCTAGGGCTCTGGGTAGGAGGCAGCTGGCTGTCCCAGCAGCGCTGACAGCACACACTGCAGGAGGATGCTGCTAGCTCTGGGTAGAGCATCCCTGTGCTACTGAAGTGATGTGGCTGGGCCTTGTCTAATCTTTTCTGCCCATGCTCAGTTTTTGCTTCCCTGATACCTGGCAGAGCTGGAATAAGGATACCTTGAGAGAAGGGCCTTCTACCAGGTTTCATTCACAGCACTCCAGCTTGGCCCTCTTTCCAGCATGCGGGCCTCAGGGCTCTGTTGCCAAAGCTACAGCTGCACCTGCGTTATCTTGGACTATGGCACTCCTGCATAATGTGAGTGCTGGGTGCTGGGAGTGAAGACAAGGATGTTGTGACTGGGAGTTGTCCCTTTAAACACTGGATCCAGGGAGGGTAATCTGACAGAGATTATCTGCTGGGGAGAGGATTGGCATTAAAGGGAATGTCTCCTCCCTTTCCCCTTGTCCTACAGCATGGAAACCAAGTTCACTTTCTCCTGGGGAAGCAGAGAGAGGCATTTGATTTGAGAGATAAGGGGAGGAGGGCAGAGTGTGTGCTATGGGGCTGGGCCTCATCTTCCTCACCTTGCTGGCCATGCTAGCCTCCTGTGAGGACCCAGAAGGTAACAGGGTGTTTGGGAAAGAGGGGTTTACAGGGTGCCCAGCATTGCTGCCACCTGGCTGGACTGGTCTTCTCTAGCAGCGAGCAAGACCTTTGTCATGCCCTGTGGTGAGCACAGGGGAAGTGGGAGCTGGTTTGCACGAGAGCTAAGTGCTGCTAGAAGATGCACTCCTTGCTACAGCAGAGTGTGAGCTGAGATGAGCCTTTGCTGGGCTAGTACCACCTCCCTGCAGGTCTCTGAGGACTGGGGAACTGTAAGAAAGGGTGGTCCCTGGCCTCAACCCTGCTCTGCCTTGCTCCCTATGGCAGCAGGACACCTGGACACTTACTGGTCTGGTACAGCACCCATCTGTTTGGGAGGCTGCAAAGGAAAGCACAAGGAGCTGAAGAGGAGCCAGTGTGGGAATGGCAGCTGCTGCTGGCTGGGATACAAGTCCTTCTGCAGAGGTACAGCTAGAGCAGGGACACTGGGGGGCCTTGGGGATGGCTGCAGAGCTTGGCACAGCCAGCTTGGGGGGAGGACAGGCTTTGTGCCATGCATGTGTGGAGTCTCTCCAGCAGTCCTGGGCACCTGCAGACTCTGCACAGCACCCACAACTTTATGTGGGTGCGTGCTCTTGCACTGCACAGAGTGCTAGCCCAGCACTACCCTCAGCAACCTCCCTGTCCCCAGTGAACTGTGGGCGACCTGAAGCGGATTTCCACTCAGTGGTGCACGGCAATGATTGGTGGGTCGGCTCTGTGGTGCGGTACAGCTGCAGACCTGGATTCCTTCTGCTGGGGGACCCAGCCAGTGCCTGCCAGTCTGATGGCCACTGGACCCCCAAGCCCACTTGCCTCCGTGAGTACTGCTGGCTGTCCTGGCTGCGTGGGGCTGCAGGCAGGTCTGCAGTCTCTTTTCTCCCAGCTGTAGGGCTGGTGGGCAGCCTGTCGTGGGTTCTGGCTCTGCTCTTGCAGGGATCTGCCTGAGAGGTCGAATTGGGATCAGTGAGAGGGACATCACTGGGAGATGCTCTTCATCTTGCAGCACTGAGGCCCACTTGGGAGCCTTCCCCAAACACGGCTGCATCAAGATCTCGAGCTGTGTCACCAAGCAGTTAGGCTGGGCCAGCTGGTTCCTGCGCTGCAATATCTGTGAGTGTGACTGCTATGTCCCGTGTGGTGAGTCCTGACAGCAGCTGCTCACCATTGGTAAGGGCCTGTCTCATTGCTTTGTGGGAGAGGTTGACAGTGAAAGCTGAACAATGCTAAACAGCTCGAAATCTGCTATCTTTACTCTCCTTACAGCTTCCTCTGGATAGAGTGGGGCTATTCGGGGCTGGCCCCATGCCAAGGGAGGCTTCAATCCTGGATATCTGCTTCCCTTCATCAATATCTCCATTGCTGTTCTTCCATAAGCTACCTCCATCCCAAGGCTGTCATCTAAGAGGAGAGGAGATGTTCTGGCCTCATCCTCTTGTGGGCTGCCTTCCTGCCTGGCCCCATCCCATGAATCTCTAGTGACAGGGGATGCTCTATGAGCAGCAGGCACTAAGGAGCTGCATGTGTTTCCTGCAGCTGGGCTTGGGAATGGTGCTGTCTTGGCCTCCATTTGCCTGGCTGTTTCCTAGAGAAGGTTCATGTTCCCTTTAGGAGGGAGAGAGCACATGTGCCTGCTCCCTATCTCCATGCCACGGGCAGCATTCTCAGATCAGAGCAGCCTGGCCAGTGCTGCGCCACCCACTACTGAGGAATCAAGTGTTAGAGTGGGACAAACCGCCCTATAGCCTCCCTGGAAGTGCTGGGACCAGAACAGTTAGTTGTGTGAGGAAAAGGTCTCAGCTCTCAGGTACAAAGTCTTTCCCATGGCCATGTGGTCTATATGCTGGCTTCAGGGCATGCTTCTTTGAAGCGCCTACACTCCTGCCCTGAGAGCCCCTTTCCCCAGGACTTTAGCAGTTTGGGGGTACATGGAAGCTGATGCCCTGCAACTAAATGTGTAAGGAGGTATAAGGGGCTGTCCTGAGCATAATAGGACACTCTTTGGTCCCATAGCCGGAGAAAAAGACCTGGTGCTTGGATCCCCAGTGTCTCCTTCCAAGGACCTGAGAATGGAGCTGAGCTGTGGATTCTCATTGCTACCGAGGGGCCTGTTAGCCTGTGCACTGCTGCACAGTGTGGCCTTTCGCAGGAGCAGCCACTGCTGTAACCCTGTGCTGTGCCGCCTCTCTTCTCAGGAGTGGGTTTCTGAACAGGATCCCTTCGCTAAACTCTTTGTTCTGCCCTTCACTGGTGTCATGGGTTCAGCAGCAGCAGTCATTTTTCCCCTTTAAGTAGTAGCTGGTGCAGCACTGTGTTTTGGATTTTTG
>JASSUY010011909.1:0-22841 GCA_032466535.1 Forpus xanthops
GTTATACCTTAGTTACTAAACTGTTCTTATCTCAACCTGTGGGAGCTGCATTCTTTTGATTCTCCTCCCCATCCCCCGCGACTGGGGGAAGAAAGAGGAGGGAGTGAGTGAGCAAAAACTGCATGAGGGCCTTAAATCATGACAAAGGGTTTAGTGGGAAAGGTAATTTTGTTTGAGATCCCTCCAATAAGATATATTTGTGTTGTGATGCAGGCAAATGTTAGTAATGTAGTCAAAGTTGGATGCTTTAACTGCTACTTGATAATGCATAGTGATGATTTTACTAGCAAAGTAACTATGCACTGACATGCTGTTTCTGTTAATTGCTCACCACTAATACTGCCTTCATAGGAAAGACCGCAGGCCTGATCCACCAGAAAGACAACACTGTTTAGATACTCTAGGCTAATTTAAGTACCTTAAGTCATAATGTAGGTGCTTAAATCCCTATTGAAGGAACAAAAACAGATGTTTACACACCTAAATCTATATATAAAGTGCTTAAAGAAAGCAGGGATGTAACTAGGAACACATTTAAATCTCTCATTTCAGGCATCCAAATTTGGATTTTGGTGCCTTTATTCCTCATTTGGCCACAAACATTTCTCCACTCACTCTGCTTGGCATGCCAGAGCAAGGCAGGCACAGCCCCATCATGCAGAGACTGAGATTTTTAAGAAATCTCCATCAGGGGCTGAAAGCTTTCATGCACAAAGAACAAAATTATTGTCTTCATAGGCAGATAATGTATTTGGGCTCAATCTGCATGGAAATGAATGAAAAATGGTTTATTTTAACTTGGTGTTTATGAAGATTGCCTAATGATTTCTACTGCTTTTCTGTGTTTTCTTAAATGTAAAAGGAGAAAAATCACATAATTCTAATCCCAAACCCGGCCAATTGGCTTGTTTATGCCTATTATGTTCCATTAAAGATGCAATACGTGCTTTATCTCAAGAGAAGTCCTAGCTTATTCATGCCTAGCATAAGGGCAAATACTAGTTGCCACCAAAATGGGGTGCAGTTAAGTCTAATGTCATGTCACCAGCACTGCTCATATTATTAACAAAGTAAGTGGCAATTACTTTGAAGCAGAACTGGATAGTTTATTCAAGAGGGTGCTTAATGTGCATTCAAATATTTTCATCCAACAACAGGATTTCAAGAGTGAAGTGCAACATGTTCATACTTCTGAAGAATAATACAAACGTGCTGTAGGAGCCTGTTTGTCCACTATTGCACTGCTCTTGACTAGCTGTCTGACATCAAATAATTCCCTTATCATTAAAACAATCAAACACACTCACACAAAATAAATCCAAGGTGAATATTTCTATGGAGAAACTTACTAGGCTTTCTTGTGGAATTACGTATCTGACATTTCATGCCCCCTCTTTTGATGGTTGAATTGACTAGCCAAAAAAACCTAAACCCACAAAACCAAAACAAACCCCAAACAAAACAGTGCAAAAATAAAAAACCCAAACCCAAACCCAAACCCAACCAACAAACCCACAAGAAGACAAAACAAAACAAACACAAAAACCACACCACAAAGTCAACTAACCAACACCAAAAAATAAAAACCAACCCCAAAAACACCCTCTGTGCGCATCAAATATTTTCTGTGCCAGTGCAGTGGATCAAATGGATCATTCTATCCTCTGGTTACCATACATCATGAGAATGTAATTCAGTGGGTGACCCAGCCAAGAGAGGATAACAGGGGCATGAACTACCTGCATTACAACTGATATATTTCAGGAGTTCATTCCTGATAGAAGTATAACATTTCTCCATGTACAGCACATTTTCTTTAAAGAAGAAAATCTCAACAGTTTTACTCTGTTGAAAACCCTGTTTTACATTTAGGAACAGAAGACACAAAAAAAAATTCCATCCATTCCAACAGCCACATTCCTTAGTGCATCATTTGGATGAAACAACCTGCAGCCCTTTGTCCATAAAGAAACAAGCTGCTGCTCCCCAGAAGCAATTGACACTGCTCATTTCATGTCCTACTTTAAATTAGATGAGTATTAATACAGAAAAACGTGTTTTAGAAACACAACAGAAACACTCAATTTTCACTATGGTGCTATTACTTTCATATCATTTGACTTCCTCATTTCTTTCCTGGGCACCCTTAGGTTTACCATTCACATTATGTTCATATTCTTATAAATACTGGCTAAAGATTGTGCTCCATCTCCTGAGTTAGTGGTAGAAAAACCAGGATAATTTTCAGAAATACAGAGCAGAAAATAGTGTTGTTCTGTACTGTGGCAGCAGCAGCAGCAGGAGAAATTTACAGTGAACAGGACACAGCCTGCGAATGGCTGGGATCTGCCTCTCAGTCCTGAACCTGTGAACTGCAGAACTCTAAACATCATCTGAATAATACAAACCCAAGTTTGCCTTTGCATTAGAATTTCACCATTTCTGAAGAGGGATAAGAAAAACCTTGTGCCTTTGCAGCTACTTCAAAATTCCTGGTGATTTAGCTTTGTCATGGGTTCAGCAGCAGTAGTTATTTTTCCCCTTTAAGTAGTAGCTGGTGCAGCACTGTGTTTTGGATTTTCGGCTTAGGAACAGTGCTGATAACACCAGTGTTTATAGTTATGGCTTAGAATGTTTTGGTTTGACCAAGGACTTTTTGATTTTCATGCTCTGCCAGGCAGGAGGGAAGCCTGGAAGAAGCCGGGCAGAAGGAGAGACAGGGAACCTGACCCGGGCTGTCCAAAAAGGTATTCCATACCACAGTACATCATGCCCAGGATGTAGAGACGGAGGGCAGAGACCCAAAAAGATGGTGGTGCAGGGGGAGATGCACGTCATGGCCGGGATTTGGTATGAGGTGATGGGGTGCACTGCATAGTCAAGCTTGGTATCAGGCGATGGGGGGGCACTGCGTGGCGTGGCTAAGTATCAGGTAAAGATCTATTGTATTCACCTTCATTGTATTTTCTCTTGTATTATTATTTGTGGTAGCAGTAGTGATTTACGTTATACCTTAGTTACTAAACTGTTCTTATCTCAACCTGTGGGAGTTGCATTCTTCTGATTCTCCTTCCCATCTCCCCGGGACTGGGGAGGGAAGAAAGAGGGGGAAGTGAGTGAGGAAGCGGCTGTATGAGTTTGAGAGCCTCAAACCGCGACAAGCTTTCCCTGAAGTTACAGCTTCAGATTTTCAGTCTCTAGTGTTTGGCTTCTTTTTTAGTTTGTTTTTATTTTTTTTTTGCTTCAATAACCATGATGCCCTTGGAAGTGCTTACCCCATTTTACTGATGCAAATTACTCACAGTGGTTCCAATTTAACAAGGTCCAGCATGCTTGTACAAGGTACAGATGGACAGGAGATGCAAGAATATTGGACAGAAATTGGACACTTTACCCTTTCTTTCTCCTGCTCTGAATTTTTCTGGGCACAGCATTTTGCTCCACCGCCACATATGGCACCTTCAAAGAGTAAACACCCAGCCATCTTTAGAGGCTGCTTAGGAACTTCCCAAAGTATCATCATGTATGTCAAAGGTATTTTAAGACACAGCTTTGTGCATCAGAATGTGTAACAATGACAAAGTCAGACTGCCTGGTATGTTTTGTTTATGCCATATGAAAACTTACCCAGGAAAAATTAGCTGCCTCAGTAAAGAAACTTTATCAGCACAGAGCCCTCCAGCAACTGAGATGTTCGATAGTCAAAGGAGAAGGCAATGTCATCCAGTGAGTAATGGAGCCTTCCTTTAGGGTCATCAAGTCCTAACTCATTGCTCAGAGAGCCAGACTATCTCCCATGGACATCTTTAATCATATTTGTGGGATGTTGCTTCCTCCTGTGGCTTCCCAGCTTCTCTAACATCTTTCCAAATGCTGGAGTATCTCCATGTGATATACAGTGCTTCAGAGAATATACAGTATGCAAAAGAATCTTCTCCTCCAGTAGCTCACACAGATAGATTTGAGCAATGAGACAAATGCAATGTAGAGAGGATTTCCCATTGGATGCTGAGTCTACTGCAATCCACATACTCTGTAAGGAGAGCCCCTTCTCTCCCTGGGTAGACTGCAGCCTCTAGCTGACCTGCACGGAGAGGAGCTGTTAGCCAAAGCCAGCCAAGGGAAACAAGCAGACACCTCCTTTCCCAGCCAAAGCTAGCTTTCTGATGGAGTTGAACAAAGTGATTAAAGGCATCCACTGATGAATATGAGTAGCTTTGTTGGGATTAATGTAAATTTGCTCTGTGTTTGGCACAGGTGGTAGGTAATAAATAAGGCCTGTTAGACTCACTGAATGATAGAACTATAGAGATATATTGAACAACTGTCTTCACTCTGCCTCATTCATTATCCATTTCAAATGAGGTGAGGATCTCTTCCTGAAGTAGGTGAAGACTGGACAGGGAAGGATTTTACCATGGGACCATGTTACTAAAGTCTCCACTATCATAGAAACACGCAACAGGCTGAATTGTGCTACAATGAAATTTCACATGGTAGCACAAAAAAGCATTTCCTAAAAGCTTGTCTCAGCACAATACGGTTCTTCTAATGTCATTTTGGTAGTGTTACCTAAATGTATGTTTTGGTTTTCAATAGATAAATAAAAATCTATATTTGGTTCTCTGACTTCATAACATCTATTCAGGTATCATCAGCAGAGTAAGACTATTGAATTTCCCATCCTTTAATAAATATTTTCTATTTGTCGTGGTCTAAGCTCCTCAAAGAGTTCGCTCCTTCACTCCCCCTCTTTCTTCCCCCAGTCGCGGGGGATGGGGAGGAGAATCAAAAGAATGCAACTCCCACAGGTTGAGATAAGAACACTTTAGTAACTAAGGTATAACATAAAGCACTACTGCTACCACCAATAATAATAATGACAAGGCAAATACAAGGAAAGAATACAACAGCTCACCACCTATACCCAACCCGACCAAGCAGTGCACCCCCACCCTTCTGGGTCTCTGCCCTCCGTTTTTACATCCTGGGAATGACGTGCTGTGGTATGGAATACCTCTTTGGTGAGTTTGGTTCAGGTGCCCTGTTTCTGTTTCTCCCGGCTTCCCCTCCTCCCTGGCAGAGCTTGAGGCTCAGAAAGTCCTTGGCCAGCCTAAACTTTCTAAGCCATAACTATAAACACTGGTGTTATCAGCGCTGTTCCCAAGCAGAAAATATAGAATGCAGTGCTGCACTAGCTGCTATGAAAGAGAAAAATGACTGCTGGTGATGAACCCATGACACTATTTAACACAAGATTTCCACCCATGAAATAGAAAAGGATGCACAACCAAAAAAACAATGGGTCATCCACATTGTAGCATACACATTCTTTAGACAACCAAGACAAAAATATTGTAAGACATTTCTGTGAGACACAGTGTGGATGAGAGATGGGGAGCCATAGGTTCACTATGGCATATATCCATACAGCAACAAGGCTTATATGTTCATACTGTCTGTGTATGTCTCAGTCCTCCCACAGGTATCTGAACTTACTGAACAATTTCAACTAAATCAGAGAGAGGGTTAAGATCTTTTTCAGTTGGTGAAGATTTTGTAATTTTCAATTTCCACCTCCTAGCCCTCTGAAAGATATCAGAGTAGAAAACCAAATCCCTTCAGGGGAAAAATCAAGTCAAATCAGGTGCTTTCAGGTTGCTACTAAAATGTGATCTGGTTCTGTTGAAAATAAGCCAAGATCAATCCACAAAATGAAACAGAGCCTTTGCTGACTATTATTTACAACACTTGCTTTTGGAGAAACATAGGCCTAACTTTCCTTTGCTTTTGACTTAACATTTGCTCCTTGTGTTCCCACACTCATCCTTCCCAGTTACTCATAGACTGCTCTAAGGCAGGATCTAGGTCTCTTTCCTCTTTCATTAGCTAACTGAAACAATTCCCAGCCATACCAAGCATGAACACACTCTCCTACTTTGAGGCTGGCTTTGCTGACAGGCCAGCTGGTGATTTAATACTAGAAGTGTCTTTATTATCAATCTTTCTAAGTTAAATAAACTATTTCATAGCAGACTATTTGCCTCACACTTTTATAAATATTTTATACAATAGGCTACAGATTGGACTATACCTGTCTAAGACAAGACAAGTAAGATCAAAATTTTCTGTAAAATAATTCCTCTGAGCTGTGGTTTACAACTACATATGAGTCTGTGGACTATGTTTGAGGGTCAGCAAAGGTTATCCTAAGAACTATGGGTCTCAATGTACTAGTTGGAGATTGATACCTTTCCTAGAAAATTTCTGGCTGGAACCAAATGGGAATTTAAATCCTCTGGCCTAAGGCACAGGAAGATGGGGAAAAATGCTGCCATTGCTGATGCTCCTGTATATTACTTGTAAACTCAGCCTGTAGGATATTAACAATAAGAGACACAAGGAAAATGCTAGAGCAATGGCCATGCAGCAAAAGATCCAGAGAGGAAAGATTTTCGATGGCTTATAATATGGCTAGCTATAAACAGATCTCTATCCTTTCACCAAGTACACACACAGCGAAGAGTGACAAAACATACCCCCCCGACCATTATATCACCTCACTGAAAGCCCTGCTACACCATGTGTAAGCGTCAAAGCTTTCCAGCTGAAGGGTAGTGGGAAAGCACACTTGAGAAGTGGAACCATGAACACTTCTGTTGCCTATACTCAAGTCTGACTTATAAAATGTGTCATCAAGAAACAGCATCGGTGGGTTCCTTAAGGACCTAGCCCACACCTAAGGAACACTGGCAGGAGTCTGAAACTCAGCCTTGAATGAATTTAACTGTTTCTGTACAAATATCTGGTACGCACCTTCTAAGCACACAAATTAGCCATGTTTCCTACAAAAAACAGATTTATTTTCTTAACCCAAATTTATGTCTGCCTACCTGTGTTTCATCCCAACACATATGTTCATTGCTATATGTTAACCTAAAAGATATGCAACTTCCAGAAGTGACTTGCAGGTGTTTTCCTTCACCATGAAGGAAATTGCCCTCTGTTGCAATACCCTTTTATCCTGCTGCTTAGAAATACAAAAAAATGTATTAGCTTATGGCTTAGAAATACAAAAAATGCTCTTCATTCAGTGAAGATGCACATAGATGCAGACCATTGGAATGAATAATCTAAAATACACCCGGTATGGAAGAAATTAACTTCGGTAAAAGTTCTAACTTCTAAAAGGGGCACCACACAATTTTACAAACCTAGGAACTGGGAAAGATCTGGGGCAGGACTCCTGCAAATGAATATACTGCTCAGCTGAGCCGGACTATCCACTTGATTTTCTGAGAGTAGGTCTGGACTAGTTTGGCATTTTCTTCCCTGATCTTTCACAGAGAGACTTGAGTACACACCCCAAGGCTTTTTTTATGCCTCTTTGCATCTCACTGAGTTGGCAATAAGACTGAGCCACAGCATTCCTCAAGTAAAATCAAGAAAATATGTTTTTAAAGTGTACCAGCATTTCTGTTCCTTCACATTGAAAAAGAAGCAGAGTTAGAGGGGAAAAAAAAAGAGCTAATGGTTTCCCACGATATTCCTTAATGTCAAGGGAGGAAAGCATTAGAAAACTGGTGCAGGAGTGTTTCTCTTTGTTAACACACACAACATCTGTGATTGTGCTGCTTGCTGAGATGTGGAATCCCTCCCAGTTGTCCCAGTAGCTCAGAGTCCTGACACAGGAGAAGATGGAGAAAATAGCAAATGAAGAGCAGCTGTGATTTTTAAGCATAGTTAACCATTTGCTTCGGATGCCCATAGAAAAAGCACCTTGAATTTTGGCAGTAATCAGCCTGAACATGTTTTCTTCAATTTGTTCCATGGTGTGACATGACACGTTAATGGAAGAAGGCAGCATGTCCATGCACACCAGACTGCCCCGATGTTGCCTAATATCCACTGATGGCCATCTAAGCCAAGTGTGCAAAAACTGTCATTCTTTTTCCGTGAAGCTTTTTCAACCGGACTTCAGGACTTGCTTGGCCACACTCTAAGAGGAGCCTGATAATTGACCCTGAGGACTGGATTTATGTGATGACAAGCTCTTATCAAAACCTGATAATGAAACAAAGGAAATGACCCCTAGGATCAGACCAATGATCATTTCACTCCATGTTTGCCCACAGTGGCAAATAGAGAGGATTCTAGCAATGGTGACATAGGATAATCAGTAACAGAGCATCCTGGTCATCCTGGAGGTTTCCTTTTGGATTCTTGCTTGGGACTCATGTATCCCATTCCATTGGAGTTTTCTCCTTCTTTTAAAATAGGTTGAATTGCCATGGTTTAAAGATTTTGTATTTGTTCAATTTGTCTTACTGAAATTTTTCATTTCACAATGTTTGCTCTCTCCTGCTTTGCTCATTTCTGTTAGATTCTTTAATTCATGCTGTCTATATCTTTGTTATGGTTCCTTATATTGTTGCCATGCTGAAAGTAATCTGAATTTCTTCCTGTTTAACTCCTCAATTTGTCACATGCTTTGCCCTTCAAAGACCTACTCTCAGAAAATCAAGTGGATAGTCCTGCTTCAGGCAACTAACTCTAATGAGAAAAGAGATTCTGCTATGAGGGTAAAGGCTTTGGAGAATGCTCTCCTAAATGACCAATTCTCTTTTTTAGCTAAGCAATATAAATCTAGGAATCTCTACAAACACAGACCACATTACACCACTTAAAACAAAAAAGGGAACAAGCATTTTCATATTTAATCCCTCAGAATCTTTTAAGAGGATCTCCTTTCTTAATCAACCACAACTATCCCGACATCCCACTCAACCATAAGCTGCTGCACTGATCTTCTTTGCTTTGCCCCGTTCAGAGCAGCTTCATTCAATTTTTTTGCACACGGGATGAATTCTACAGAGAATCAAAGTTTGCCGGAAGGACAGATTTCTTTTGAACCTGGGATGAAAGAGAAGGAACAGAATTTAGTGTGCCTCTGATTACAGCCACCATGACAGTTCATATGTGTAGCAATAAAAATAACCATAAACCTACCTAATCATTAAAGTAAAGCAAACAACTCCTCTCTGTATCATCATACACAGGTACTAGAGTTGCTAATAAACAAGGAAGAGCACCGAGGCACTGGAGGAGCATCTTTCCTATCTCCACAGTTTCTTAAACAACTTTAGAGGCATATTTTTATTAAGTATATGCAAGGCAGATGATCTTAAACCTCAAGAAGAGTCTGCATAATAATTGTGTGCTCTTCTAATGCTCTCCAAAGACCTATTCAGAGTCCATTCTGAAAGACAATAATATATCAAGAACTTCTGCAAACTTCCTCCTAATGAACACATGCCAATTTGAGACCAAGAATTCTGGCCTCAAAGGACAAAATAACCACTGCTCTTAGTCTCTGGGTGTTTTGCTACTTTATTTCAGAGTGATTCAAAATCTAATTAAATTTCTAAACTCTAATGAAATTACAGAAGAAAAATCATTTAGGATTATATTATATACAATCACTCACAGCTGAAAATTACAGTTAGCCTCTTTCACCAGGATAGCGTCTCCTGAGAAATCCTTGTTATTCATATAACATATAAATCTGACATCACTCCACTATTTACAGGTCGAAGGTAAAAGCAGAATTAATTAAACATATATATCCTGCCCAGTGGCTGGATGGTGGAGAGTGAGTAATAGAGGAAAGGTTGATAATGAGGACCATGGTGGAAACCACATTCCCCAGTTTGGTCAAGAAACAGAATAAGCCTATTATAAAGCAGGATTTTATTAAGCCTGACTTTTTCTGATCAGTGCTTTTCCTTACTGGAGGTATGCTGTGAAAGAAATGAGTGAAGCATATGTGGTCAGCAGTGTGCAGTCAGCTAGCCGAGCTGTCTGAAGCATTTTGTGAAAGGTAAAAAATAAAAGAAAAGGGGAAAAAATAAAAAAGAAAGGGGGAAAAAGGCAAAATTAAAAACAGAGAAAAAAAAAGAAAGAGAAAAAAAGAAAGAGAAAGGGGGGAGGGGAAAGAGAGAGTTGACATTCATACTATCCCTTCCATAAGAGTTTTTCAGGAGCCTTAGAGCATGGGATCATTTGCAGACGAAACACAATGAGGCATGAAAGCATTGGGGGCTTCTTACAAGGATCTTTTCCATCTGCTGGTGCAGAGATTCTTATTGGTTTTAGTGTTTTCCACTCTGCTCCCAGAGAGAGCCAGGGACAGTGAAAGAGCAAAAATGAATTACACAAATATGCATGTGTGCACACAAGCACTCGGAATAGGTCCAAGCATTAAAAAATACTTTATATCACATCTACTGCTCTCAGCCAGTTTTACCTATGCTTCATACAGCAGAATAGGCAAGGAAGTGAGGCCACCTCACAGGGCACATGGGTCATCTCTGTATTTTTAATGCCTCAAGAGTCTTATTTGCTGGCTAACACAGTGTTTTGCTTAATCCTCCACGAACACCTTATAATCATAAATACAATTTTTCATTCACAGCTTATCAGAACAACTAAATGTTAGTGAACACCTTGCTCATTTGCAGTCACATTTTTCCACCAAGGTAGCCATACTTATGCACTCACCGGCATTCCTTATGGACTATAATGGTTCCATTAAAAAAAACAGATTTCTGGAAGGAGGCTTTGTAAGTGTAATTTACTCAGCAAGATAGATGTTTCATCCAGCCTTAAGGTGCAAGATTCTGTTGAGACCAGGTTGCTCAGACATTCCCTCACCAATAGTAGGAAAAATAAGTATCCAAGAGTTTTCTCTCTGAAAACCTCTCACTTAAAATGTGTTTCAGATTGATTGGTGTATATAAGTATCTACATGCGATGAAGACACCAGACAGCAAAGGACGATTCTAAAGCAGGAAGATACGTAAAGAGGCAAGAAGCAAAAGAAACAGAGACCCTCCAGAGATCTCTGCTGCAAAAAAAATGGGGCTCATGCTCTTTGAGCCTTGCTTTTCTGAACAATGGACCTGAAATGAGTTAGGAGCAAAAAAGGCTAATACACTTATATGCTTTGCTTTCATTCACATTTTGGAACATGTTAAACTGTTTGAAAGATGAGTTTTCCTGAAGAAAAATCTCTTCTTTGACTGAGGTTCAAAGAATGCATTTGACTTCTATCAGAAGCATCACCTGCTAGTAAGTTCCTGCTTTTTAGTTCCTACTATGGCAGCGCATTCTTCTTAGGTATAAATTCCTTTCCGGGAACTGGCTTGCAATGGTTTTGCAGCCATGGTGGATTTCTTCCACCCCACTCCTAAAAAGCTGATTATGAAAGGGAAATGTTTAGCAAGTACTCCTCTAAATGTTACAATGGCATTAATGTTGAATTTAAAAAAAATACTGCAACATTCTCCTTCTAAGACAGAAAATCCACTTGCATGTCCATGGATTTAGAAGACATGAGCAGAGACTAACTGTGGTAGGACTTCTTCAATTTTTAATAAATAAAGGTTAGTGTTTAAAGATACCTTAGGGAGCAAATCAACTGAACTAGGCTGTGGCTGTTCCTGTCCACCTCTTCCATAGAACAGCTTCAAGTGGGGAATTTATTCATATGTTTAACTGAAACCCAGAAAGGGGTACTCCTGTTTGCAAATGTAACTACTCAGGATGTGGTTGAAGTTTCTCAGTATAGTCACATGACCAGATGTCTGGGGTTGGTTTTGGTTTTATATTTTTTTAAGAAGACATTGCAGGAGAACTGAATTCAGAAAATTGGGTGAAACTTCTGTGTCAGAACTTCACAATGACCTTCTTAACAAGCTGGGTATCAGTGCTACTGGCATTTCTTCTCTTGCGTAAGTCATCTGTCATATTTCTTTTCAATCCTTTTTGAGGGCTTTTTCTTTTTTTGGTGGGGTTATTTATTTTCCAGCCTAGTTTTATTTATGAAGTTTAAAACTTTGTTTAGAACTCTGTTTCTTGGAGAGAACATTTTTTGAGACAGTGAGGTATTTTCCTGATTTTTCTCAGCTAGCATTTCCTAGACTGAGCGCTAAAGGGTCTGCTGTGTGAATCCAGAAGATACCGTGAGCTTACTTACCTGCATCCTTGCAGGTTAGATGGCAGAGGTGCTGAGCATCCTGTTTGGCACTGTATAGAAAATGGTACTTCAGTAGAGTTAAGAAAAAAATTGATCAATGGCATGTTGTCTGCAAGCCAGTTTTGGTCTTTGCAACTCTACCTCACAGAACTGGATACTTCTGACTCATTCTGCTTCTAACGCTTCCTGCCAGCCCAAAGCATGGTTTTCTCACAGTTTGCTTGTTATTCCATAGTTACATCCAATTTGTGCAGGGAAGAACTGGGGCACATGGATAGCAAGTGTCATCAGGACTCATATTAACACTGGGATTAATGTAGACTAATGGAAAGGATGGGGTGGGCAGCAGCCACAAAGCACAAGGTTACAGTGGCACAGTCTCTGAGACTCTAAGACTCATTTTTACCTAATGAACACCTCCCACACTATCCTACTTCATGCAGAAATTCATACAAACTCATCACCTACTCTTGGGGAGTCCCACAAGGGCAGTTTGCTCCTGCCTGGGGCATACAGATCAGCTATTCCTGCTTGCATCCACTGGGTACCTGATCCTGCCTCAGCTTCTGTGATATCCACAGATATACAGCAGTGCTTTATCCTCTTGTAGTTCTTCTCAGGGTACACACAGGATGTTGTCGCTCTCACTATCCTATCTGTTGGCCTTTCAAGCCCTCTGCACCTTTCTATTGACACTTCCAAGTCTCCAGAGAAATAGAAACTGTCCACCACACAGAATATAGATAACCAACCATTCTCACAGGTGTGGAGTCAGCAACATCTGCTCCCCAGTAACTGACTAGTTACTGCTCACCAATCAAATGGCACAAGTCCCATTAATACAGTAACATTTGCTTAGAGCAAAGAGATGCAGATTCAAGGGCAGCAAAACACGTTCCATAGCAAAAGGCACTTTGTAATAGATAAAAGGAAAATTAATTAAAGTGCCTCCAACTGACATGGAAAGGTGCAGGCAATCTATACACCTTGGATGGAGGGGTGCCTGGCAAAGACAAGAGCTCAACAATTTCCATCTCCATATAAGAGTGGTTCCTGTCTTCATCTATTGCTACAGAGAAGGATTTTGCCTTTAATTTGAGGACCAAGGAAGGACCTCATTTACTTGGATGCCAAAAGGGCCTATCTTATGAAATTCATACGTAGCTGGGAATTCTGCTGCACTAAATACTAGCCAAAATACTTCTTTTAATAATGTTTTTCATGAATGATGTCCAGAAGGCTCATTGCCAGTAACCTCTTTGTTACCATGCACATTCCTTATTTGACTCTGGAATTGCTCAGACACCCACTGTGAGCCACCCCTTTTTACAGCCTCTCTCAGGGTTCCCCAGATACTTGCTTCCTTTCCCATTTGCTGCCTCAACGAGAAATGGTCCTGAACCCCAGTCTGCTGCAATGCCACGGGACCAGCCATTATGTGCTGCAATGAGGAGAAATCTGAGATGGGAGGAAAGGAGAAGAAAGTTGCATGGAAGCAGACCGGCGAGGCATGTACTGCCATTTGTCCCTGCAGGTTATGGCTGGGAGTTGCTCATGGCATCTAGTTGCTCATAGAAAAGTGAGCTATTCCTGTTCCCTGGTCTTATGTGCAAACTGCATTCTGCACCACTTTCCTCACTGCACTGACCTATGGGCAAGGCACCTCGAGCACAGTTATATAGCAGAGGGCACAGGGAGAACAGGATGTTCCTCAGTGCAGCTCAAAAGCTGTTTTCTGCTTTGTTCAGTGCCGTGTGCCACCTGAGGAGGGCTAAACCAGCCCAGAGATACACTGGGATCACAGACCAGGGCTCTCAGCCCAATCCCAGCCTGGCATATTTATTTGCAGTTCCACTACCTTATCAGGAGCTATGTTCTGCAGGAGGTAACAGCAGTGACATGGATTGTAGCAAGCAGGCAGAAGCATAAACTTCCTAAACCGAGTGCCTGGCTCCAGCATACCACACCAAACCCAGATCCTCAGGCAGGCTGCAGCAGCACAACCACACTTATTCTTTCTCTGTTCCCCCCACCTCTAATGCACGACCTGTCTTGTCTGCTATCTCATCTTCAGACTCTCTGCCAACATCACACACACAGAAACATTCCATGGCCAGTTAGAGATGCAGCTCACGCCTTTCACCAGCCTCCTGATGCGGCCAGGGCCACAGAGGGTATATCCTTATTGTTGTGCCAGTTGCGTGCTATGCCTGAGCCAGGTGCATAAGAGAGGTGAGAAAGCACCATCAGTTATATCAAGACCCTTTGCAAAATGATCCTTGAGTCACTCAAGTATAGATACTGCATTAACCTGCAAGTCTCTTTCACCCAAAAGCAAATATTCTGCAAGTCCAGCAGGCTTGTTCAAGATGTGGGAGTTCATTTAAATACAGTGATAAGGGGTCAGGAAGCTAGCACTGGAACTAGAGCACTCCAGAACTTAAGGCATAATTTTTAACGTCTCTGTAGCAGGAGGTTTGTGTACGTACCCTAAAGATCTAAGTTGAAGATGGGATCTGGGTCAAACAGCAAAGCATGTTTGATTTAGTCAACCCACTCTTTTTCACCTAAGAAGAACCTGAAACAGACAGAAGCCAGCTATTTAAAAGTCCTCACCAGCATACTGTATTTAAGCAGCACCCAGTAAACAATATTAAACCTTAATTAAAACCATATTGAAAATATGAATTGGAAGTGTTCATTCTAGTCCTGTGGGTTTTCAGAGATTTCCCTTCCTTTTTAAAAAGAAACTAATAATTTAATTCCAATATATTAAACTGACCTACATAAAATATTCCAGGTAAAATATTATTTCTGCCATAAAACACATAATCTCTCACTGGTTTAATTCCATTAGAAAGCATACATTAAGGTCTATGTATAATGATCATTAGGATAATAAAAGTATTACAATATCACTTTTATTATATTTGAATTTAAAACATTCTTCATATGAACACAAAGAATAATTAAGGGGATGGAAGAAAGGTGTTTTTTTCTTTTTTTAATTTATAATGAAATAAATTCACAGGCGAGAGCAAAGAGACTGGTTTTAATCTGGAAATTCAGGAACTTTTTACACCCATTGTATTAGTCTTAGATTTTTTCTTTTTTAAGAACTTTTCTTTTTTGTAACTTTGATTTTGGTCATTTGGGGTAGCAGTTTTTGTGATCACAGCTGCAATTGGATTCCCCAGCCCTCCCAACTCCCTTCTCTGAGTGTCATGGGGGTTTTGGAGAGAAAACATTTCTGCTTGTATAAAGTAAGTTTCCAGACATTTTAATTAGGAAGAAAAGTTTGGCAAAAAAGGACTTTCAGCTCAGAATTATAGTTTCCAAAATATATTTGCTTTAAAACTCAACATTTCTTTTTTTAAGCTTGTCTCCAGATTTTTGAGTTTTGAATAATAATTTATGAATATTTGGGATTAGAAATGTGATTAAGACCAAGAAATAAAAGCAAATCTCTGGTGAGCCTCCCAATATATCAGATAATTCTGATGTAGCCATGGAAGCCCCGGAGCCCACACTCAGTTCAAGAGTTTCAGCAGTCTGAAAACTAGACACAAGATAGATTTCTGTAAAGGTACCAGAAAGGCTGGGTTTGGAGTGGGAGGACTGTGCTTCAAGTTTAAAAGTATTTGTATTTCTAGTGCTCATTTTAAGGGACAAGAAATGAAAGCACAGCTCCCCAAACCTCAAGAAGCATGCTGTTTTAAAATGTAGGAGTCATATCTGCCTTTAAAGCCTTCTCATGCCCCAGGCACCTCATGCAGCTACACATCAGTTACATCATTTGGAGCTACTAGTAAAGACTTTGGTGGAAATATGCCTATCACTGAAAAAGAAAATGTGAGTGTACATTTTTAGCCATTCCCTATAATAAGCAAGCAACATTAAAACTAAATGTAACCTCTCCTTTCTCTTGATTTCTTTTTTTTTTTTTTTAATTTTGAATATTTCCTCAGAAAATTCTGTGGAAATTAATTGTTTTCCTCAAAGCCACTACAGAGTTTGAGCATCAGATAGCACAGCTCACTGCTTTATGGAGAAGGGAAGGGCCAGGACAGTGTTCTTTTGATGAACAGGGAACTTGGCACGGGAGTCTCTGAAAGGGTTGCTTCCAGCCCATAAGATTCTATTGCAAAAGACTCTCTTGTCTACCAGCAATAAATCACATTTGAAGCCTGGAACTATAAGAAGGACTGGCTCAGAAATTTTCTGGAGAGGGGTGCTGGGGTGTGTTACATTCTCTCTTGTTAGCATGTCATTAGATTTACTGCACTGATAGTCTTTTTCTTGATTTATAGCAACTTTTCTTGTATTCAGCTTCTCAGCTTGCATGGAGGAAACTCTGGAATAGAAATAGTACTAACACAACATAAAATATAAATATTTTGTATTTCCAATTCTGTCCAAAACCTGGCGTGTGGTGCTCACATTCCTAAGATGCCCTTATTAACTTGACTGATGACTGATCGCTACTGCAGGAAGCCTCAGATCCTTTCTTAAATTTTACCAGGATCAATCACCCCCTTGGATATATCCAGATAAGACATTCTTGAATGTAGAGCATTCTCCTTGATACCCTAACAGGACAAAATGTTTCCATTTCAGATTTTTGGAGAGCAAAGGTTTATGCTTCTGGAAACTCAGGGGAGGAAATAGGTGAGTACATACTGAGAGTTTTGCTTCCAGACAGGAAATTAGAGGTAAATAAATACAACAAAAATTAGTGTGCTTAGAAGACTTTACATGTTATGTGTAGAAGATAATCACCTGATTACAGGTTTGTATTTTGCCTATCGCAGAAGAGTCCTGCTGTGTGACTGGAGCTTTTAGAGCACTTTTGGATAATTAAAATGAGCACAGGGAGGCCAGATCCTGGGCACAGGCCCTCAACACAGGCATTCTCCTGCCTGACAGGTGAAGGTGGACCCTTACATACACACCATTGGGAAAAAAAAAAATCACAAAATTGCACCTAATTTACACTTAAAAATTCTCCTGCTTCCTCTCAGTGAGGATTTACAGCAGCAAAATAGTTGGGTATGGGAATAAGGCTGGAAAGTGGGAGGTGGAGATGAAGATAGGTGCATGCAGCTATGGGAAGCAGGAATAAGAGTTTGGCAGGGTACAAAATGACAAAGAAGTGAAAATGGGGAATTTCACTTTTGGAGAGTGTGGGAAGTACAGCCCTGGCTAAATAACTCAGCTGAAAAATGTGCATACCAACGGCTAACGTTATTCATTATCATAAAATGGCTTTGCTTCCCTCAGCTGCAAGTTGACATGGTTTCATGATAGCAGAGGGCTGAAAGAGTAAACTCTTCTCAACTACCTGGTCTGTCTCAGCATTATCAAGCCTTTCTAAAGAATAAATAAGTTTATTTAGAGATGTCTTTAACCTTTGGAAACTTTGCCTCACATCTGAAACACAAAGACTGTATATATTACTTAACGGTGTATACTCACTGATTTGTTTTCAAATCTGTTTGTAGATTTCACATATGTTATTATAGGAGTTACTCTGGGAGCGTTTCTAGCAATCACTTTTATAGCAGTAATAATCTGCATGATCAAAACCCAGATGATTGACAATGTTTTCGGAGGTAAGAAAAATACTCCTGCTTTCTTTGTCAGAGATCTAGATCTCCTTATGCTCCAACACAGTAGATTTGATCTTCTGTGTTAGGAATTGTGAATGTGCCACAGCTCTAGTTTTTCTCTGAAGAACCATTTTAAAAAGCAACTGAAGTGCTGGAGTCCCTGTAACCACAGGTTCACATTTTGGTATAACCAACTCCGCTCTTTAGCTCTATGAAACAGATTCACTTCAGCATACTGCTTAGGTATCTTCTAGAATAATAAATTTTTAAACAGAATTCTGCCTGTTCAACATAAGTTAATGAACCTGTTGGACCTCAGAACAGGCAAGAGTTTTGTTCACACTTCCTAACCAAACTTACTATTTATTTCACTGGTTCTGGAGTTTTCTTTCAAATGCTACTGACTCTAAGATATGCAGATTCCATCAGAGTACATAGCAAAACTGTAAGTTTTCCACTGTGACTGGTTTTCAAGTTGTTACAAGAAAGCATGTTTTTCATCTGAAACAGGCAAAGGCTCTTTGATGTAAAATCGTAACTGCTGGTAGTAACAGTTCCTTTTGAGTTCGTACCAGCAATTTACAACTCACACTTTTGGATTCAAAACCAAAATCTTAAACTGAATAATGACCACCATTTCAGTAGAAAAAAGTTAGTGACGGGCAGAATTTGTCCCATTGCCCTCCATCTTCAGATGCTGTCTTGCTTGATAGGACTCCAAAGTGCTTCACAGAGCAATACAGAAAAAATACTATGATTTCTTCCACTGCTGAAATACAACTGTCATCTGTGAAGTTACAGAACACAGTAACACTCAGCTGCAATTAAGAGCTAGAAATAAATAGCATAACAGATAAAATAACAACAGTTAGTGGCAAACGAGGAAAATTGAAGTCCTATCAGGTTGACTGGAACTTCTATGTAAGTTATTCTTTTTTGCAAGAGAAGAGCTCGGGGGCTTTGCTAAGTCAAATCTTTGCAACCTATGTTTTGCTTGTTAAGAGAGGTTTGTACTGTTAGTAGTACACGAGAAGTTGGCTTAGAAGGAACCCATAGCAGAAATGGAAGCAGTGAGGCAATCTCATGTAATACGTGAGGAAATAATCCTTACTGAAAGAAGAGGAACTATAAAAAGATTTCGGGGACTGAAAATCTTGCTCTCTGTATGCCATATAATCATAGACTGGTTTGAGTTGAAAGGGACCTTAGATATCTTCTAGTTCCAACCCCCCTGCAATAGGGAGGGATTCCATGGTGGATTTAAAAATCTCCATGCTGAAATTCAAAACTGCACCTTTACAGCTCTGGTTGCATGCAAAATGTCAGTTTTTGCAGTCCACTTAAAAACGTAATAAAAAAAATCATTTATTCTGATAAACATAGCCAGTTTTCACAATAAAAGATGAACCAGGCATTAAACAAGGCAAATGCAGTGAGAGAAGTCAGTCAGGCTGCTACAGCACAGGACTAGGAGCTGCTTGTCCATCTGCTGTATCCAGAAAAGTTTGCTTCTGTGGCTATGTCTCTGCTTTAACCATCATGAAATAAAGGAGAGGTAATTTTCTGACATCCAGAACTGTCTAACTCTGTTAAACCACTAGCCCACCATGACTTGGTAAAGAGGAGAGCAATGACCTTGATTATTAAGCTTGGAGTGAACCAGACTGAGCTCTATGGGCCCAGTACAGCTACAGCAAGCTAGGCCTATCAATCACAATCTGATTTCATCCCATTTAAAATACAGTGGTACCTTAAAAAGGGGTAATTTTGAATACAGAGAGTCCAGGTACCTCATGAGGATACAAATGACAATGTGATGCCTCTTCCTCAATGACAAATAGCTAATGCTTTTTTTTAGTGACACTATATAGCAGACCTAATGGAAACTGCTTCTACCTCATTCTCACCAAGCATCTGCCCTCAAATTTGCTGCTCATGATGCTTTGGAAGTGTGCTACAATCATACTCAAAACATCCAAAATATTAGCATAGACACAGGTCTGAGAAAATTGATGTAAGATATTATAGCTGGAAGAAGCAAGAACTTTAGGAAGGTTGCATGACACTATTAATATCAAAGAGCTTTGCCTCAGAAAGAACAGGTGGATCTTATCAGATACAACTATGTTCTGATTACATCCTCATAACTTCTGAGCAAGGCTATAACCATTTTGTTCCTGGTTTCTTAACTAACTGTATTTTCCTATTGTCTTTATAGAGTCAGATGGCAAATTGGATAGAAGGTAAGAGTCATTGTCCCATACATTTTTTGAGGTGGTGTGATACACAAACTGTAATGTTTAACTTCTCTCTTTATGCATGATGTTTCCCTGCAACTGTGATTTGCATAACACATAACATACGTGAAAGCATTTAGTGGACCATGATATACAGTGTATCTATTGGATCCGTGTGGAAAAAGGAAATTTCTTGTAGCATGGATTTGACATTTCAAAAATACAAGGGAAATCACAGCAGACTGAGATTCTTTTTAAAAAGAAAATATTTCAAACACTTTTGATTAAACTTTTTTGTGTCCGTACTATGTATTATAATAGCAAATTTGTTAAAAAAAAATAAAAGTCATTTTTGAGGGATGAAAGCCAAAAGCCTTGTTTCAAAAGCATAACTACAGGCCAAGGTCATGCAGTGATCAATCCTGCTGGAAGCAATGTATTTCTGACCTTCACATGCCTTCCCCTAACCTAGAAACAACAAGACCATTTCAGGTTTTGAGCATGTGATGGATTCACAGGTAGAAGAGGTAGTGTTAGACTGCTTAGGTAACTGCTACTCCTCATCTTCTTTGAGGAGTAGAAATGTACAGGAGCAGGGAATCTGGACTGCAAGTGGTCTGTTGACTGATGGTAATCTATAGAAACATTTTTGTGTCCCTTTGAGACATTTTATAAGTGACTAAAAAAAAAAATTAGACAATTAATCAGCATCTTCATGAACTGAAGGCAACAGCTGTACTCAGTGACCTAAGGAATGGCTTTTGGCCTCCCTGAGACAGCTGGATAGAAGGATGTCCCTGTCACAGTCATTCTTCATAAAGAGAACAAAGCATCTCTTGCTTATTTTGTTGCTCTTACATTCAATTAAAGATTAAAGCAAGGGCACAGCTTGCAACAAGTACTTCAATATTTTGCCTGCCCCACAGAGAAAGGCAAAATATCTCTTATTTTACAAGGGATAAACTTCCGCAAACTAACACAACTGTCACAAAATGTTTCCTTTCCAGTAACATACTATTTGCTTGTAAGACACTGAAAAATCCTGTGTATTAACCTAAAATAGATTATTATCTGGCCAGAGGAACAAACCTTGAATGCTCAGTAAACTTTCTCGTGTATTAAGGACAGTATAGACAGAAAAACAATGTGAAGGTACGATACTCTATGATTCTATAAAGAGCCAAGCCAACGCAGAAAAGCCAGAGATCAGAACCAAGAGAAAAGGAAATAAAAGGAGAAGAGGCACAAAGTCAACTCAGTTACTCAAGGCAATAAATTTACTGCCTGGGTGAAATGCAGATAGTACGATAGATCAAACAATCTATGAACTGCTCCTTGTTTTCTACCTCCCCATGCTGCTTATAATGTGTGATATTTTCCTTTGAGACAGTTTGAACATCTATGATACTATCCTCTGCTATTTCTAGGGTAAGCGACTTTGCCACACATTAAAATTTCACATATTTAAAGATGACCTTATATTGACCCCTTATGATTACTTGTCCTAGCCCACAAGCATTTGCTAAAAGGTAAGAGTGAATTTTCCAACTTCATGCCAAAATCCTGGTTTTAAAGCTGGAAATGTGACACAATATTCAAACTCTTTGCCTTAGAGCTACTGATACTGATAAGTTAAAGAAGCCATAATTCCACAATGTCTGAGGGTAAAACTATGTGCATTAAATATTACAGTCACACAGCCACCTTGAATCACTCAGGGACGCAGACAACCTGAAACCTTCAGTGATAATCATGATAAACTCTGATTCTGAAGGACTGGAGACAAGAGCTGTTATATCTTCCGCAGACAACTTTGTTGTAACTTGACCAGTTATGATTATTAGTGTTTTTTTTCAGGGAAAAACCTTAATCCAACTGATAGGGCACTCACCTTTAGCCAAATTTTGTTGTAAACTTCACATCATTATTCCCACAAGAGTCTCCAGCCCTTTAGTAATTTCTCTCTAGCTGGAATACACTCTGAGTAGGTTTAACCCATCACAGTACTATGGCAGCCAGTGGAGTTGTTCAGCCTCATACCAGTTGAAGGCCTTGATGCAGATGTATTTTTATGCTAGAACCCCAATTAGCTGGTACTGAACCTAACCAACACATTGCAAGAACAGGTTTCCACTAAAATCAGGAAACATTGTGATGTGTCCCCCTTGATACTTTCCCAAACAAAGCAGAAGTGCTTCTAGACCTGCATGACATTGACAGCTCATTGTGAAATAGTTAACATTTACAACTTTATTTAGTCACATGTATAATGTTAAGATTTAAATCATCAATTCATAATGAGATGCTCTTAAACTCAGTGGGATATTTACTAACACTTGAGAAGAGAAAGAAGCTTGAGGCTAGCTTCTGTCAGCGAACAAAACAGTAATTTACATGTCAACTGACAATTATTTAATGTCCTCTATTTTAATTAATAGCTCATGTCAGTTTCAAATGCCATCTTGGTGTAGGCTTGGTAAATTATAATGCCTAAAAATTTCATGCAAGTTTAATGTATTAATAAAAATGTCTGGACATATTTAATACTAGCAGTATTTTGAGTTAACTACAGTGCATGGCAGCCAGATTTATTTTGACAGGAGACATACAAAGACAAGGAAAAGAATGGGGAGAGAGAATGTTTACTGAAGAGACAAAGGTACATATTTTAAACTTACTTCAATAGCAAAAAGGAATCTGCTGCCTCAACACACCCTGGGCAACAGCACACACCAAAACTCCCCATGCCACTCACTGGGTTTTACAGACCCCCAAGTAAATCACTCATTAGGAGGTCAGGTTTTAAATGCAATGTAGAAGTCATTCTGGTGTTTGATGGAGGAGAGGAAGGGCTTGGAATGTTGTCATGGGTTCAGCAGCGGCAGTCATTTTTCTTTAAGCAGTAGCTGGTGAGCACTGTGTTTTGGATTTTTCGGCTTAGGAACAGTGCTGATAACA
>JASSUY010011910.1:0-18881 GCA_032466535.1 Forpus xanthops
GTGGCCTTGAGCACTGCAGGGATGGGGCAGCCACAGCTTCTCTGGGCACTCTGTGCCAGCGCTCAGCACCCTCACAGCAAACAGCTTCTGCCCAAGAGCTCATCTCAGCCTCCCCTCTGGCAGTTAAAGCCATTCCCCTGTGCTGTCCCTCCATCCCCTGTCCAAAGCCCCTCTCCAGGTCTCCTGCAGACCCTTTTACATACTAGAATTTGCCATCAGATTTGCAAACATCCATGTCTGCAGCTGCTAAATGTTGGTTATTCTTTCTCAGATCAGCTGCAGATCAACAGCAATTACACTACAGGATCTGTCACCTTAATCAACCCCAGAACAGGACAATCTATTTTCAAAGGAACATTAATTTCAGACAAGCTGAAGTGAAACCTTTTAGCAGCTTAATTCAAAAAAAAAGGGGGGGAGGGGGGAAATGAGGATGTCCCACTAAACTCAAGCAGTTAAGGATAAAAGGTAAAATAATAGCTATCATGGGAAGTAGTGGAGAAGTTCATCCCACCTCTAAGAGAGTAATTAGTAAGAAGCAGAATGCACAGTCAGGAAAAATAAGAAAATGTATCAGGGCTTATATGTGGAACTAAATCCAGGTCTTACAGATAATAAGCTGTATTTTTGTTAGAGTTCTGTTGCTGTTTATATAAATACACACTTAAACATACGTATCTCAAAGTGAAGGTTGGAGATTTGCAGTGGCAGAGGGATGTGTATGCCCACATGCGTGACAAGAACATCATCATAGCTAGCATGGAGAAAGGGCTGCATGCACTTTAAGCCATCTTGTCTCCTGTAAACATGCCCTGAATTATGCAGACAGTTATACACAATATTATTCTAGACACATTTTTCAGAGAATTTAAAGGATTTTCTTGGCCAAGTCCCACCAAGTTTAAATACGAGATAAGGATTATTCCTTAGGACTGTCTTGAAAATCTTAATCACAGATATTTATTAAGGGTCTTGAATCATGAATCCCTTAATCAGAATGCAGCTGACAAAGCAATCTATAAGATGATATTATGTTTACAGACTTTTACAAGGTTTTCCATTCATGTCACCCTTGCCATGATGTACAACTTTAAGTCATTATCACGTTGACTACTAGATCACGACAGTTCAGTTTCAGTTAAGATATATCAATGCTACCTTTTTGTCTGTCATATTCCAAACGTACTGAGCAAATACTTCTTTTCAGTAGCCGCCTAAAGCTATCTGAAGTCCTCAGAAGGAATGAACAGTACCTGCACTTCTGCCTGTGTCACCAGGTAGGATTCTGTTACTGCGGTTATACAGAAATAACTACAAATGCAAAGCCAATGGGCAAATGTCCTACTCCTAAGTGCTGATATAGCTTCAAATACTGTAGAGTTACTGAAGATTTCTAAAGGAACTGGGGAGGGATAAAGTTTTAAAGCTCTGGAGCTGCTCTGAAGCCATGCTGAACTCAAAAGTTTCAGGAGCAAGAACGGACACAATTTATTTGGAAAGATAAAAGCATTCCATGCTGACATTTTCAACAAAAAAAGTTTTCATCTTTGAAACACCAAAACAGTTTGAGGGTTGGGGAGTTTTTGGTTTTGCCTTTTGGGTTTCTTTGGAGACTGGGCTGTACAGTCAACCAGAGAACCTGTGGAGCAGTATATAGAAAACTGGGATTGATTCACAATGATATTCATAGAGTTCTTTCTCTTATACCTGCTCAGCAGCAAGAATGGGTCAAGCAATGTTTTTTTGTTAGCTTCTAACTATTCTTTAATGCATTCTTTAGACTCCCAAGTAGCTTTTCATCCAGCTACTGGATTCAAGAAGCTTCCACCATTTGAGGTTCCATTCCACAGCCTCTTTTCTAACTTTAGGTTTCTGCTTCCTTAAAGACACCTTATTCTTGTCATATATGAAGAGGCTAAGTGAGACTTTCTTCCTTAAGTGAGACTATTGGCAAGCTGAGTCCTGTAGCTACAGTCTGCACCCAGGGCAGAGATTTTGGCTTTCCCTCCTAAATGCAAATAGTCTGCTGCATGTATTTAGTAGGAGCCATAATGGTCATTTGCACTGCAAAATTTGTACCGCTTTGCTGCAATTCTCTGTCACCAAAATACAAATACCTGATGGAAAACACTTGGTCACTTCCCAAAGACCCTGTGTCTTTATGATTTATTTTTGATTTTCTCCCAGAATGCCACCAAAGTGAGTTAAACATATTGCAATCCTATCTGGCTAACAAGAGGTCCATTTAGTTGTGATTATCACCTCTGTCACTGCACACACACGCATAGAAATCAAAAGCTTTACATCAGATTCAGTGTGAAATGCAGAGGAGGAACTGACATACCCAGGGACACATGGCAGTTAAGAGGTGGCAAAGCCAAGAGCTGATGCTCAGCTCCTCAGCATCGCTGCCTCTCTCACGTACATATGCAGAGATGATTAAATACATGATCAGTTATTGCCTCCATCAACTAGAGGAAACCTAACAAAGAACATCTATCACCTCTCAACAGCTCTCACCTCAGACCAAGCTGTATATGCTGTTCCAGCAGACCAGTCCAACCTCCATTTCACATGGAATTTGAAGAAGGAAAGCTGCTCATTCTAAGGTGAATACAGAAGGCTCTGTGTCAGGGAGTCAAGAGTATGTAGTCTTGGCATGCCACTCCCTCTCCTCTATCAGGTAAGCCCTTTAAAAAAAGAAACAGTTTTCCTTTTCTTTTCCCTCTTTTCTAATTAGGACCACTTAGCAGTCTCTGAGTCATCTGTATCCATGCACTGATACAACCACAGAGGACAGTCAGCAGCAACCTGCAAAACTTTCTGATCAGTCACAAGCATGTAACTACAGCTCTAGATAATTTGCAGACTGAGAGTAAAGATGGCATAATGAAAAGTGTATGCAAGATTTGTGCTTGCTGGCCCTTGTTTTGGTGGTGCTGAGCAACCTTGTCTACACTTACTTGGAAAAGACAACAATCTGCTACCGATACAAACCAGACCATACTTTGCTCCTTCTGAAATAAAAGAGAACTGAGATTCATGCTGTAGGGAAGAAATATTTATTCTGTGGGTCAGATGGTATGCAGCCAGCACATGCTGTGCTCCGTGAGTATCCAGAGGTGCTAGTTTGTCTTCAGGGGACAGGCAGACAAATTTAGAGCAAGCCCCGGGCAGCCCTTGAAGCACAAAGCCAGCATGGAGGTTATTTCAGGCATTTTCTAAGAGCAGATCTGCTCTCTGTTCTCTCCCTTACATACAAAGGACAAAATAACCAATATGATTATGCTTATGAATCAGCAACACTTAGTTCTTGAAAAAAACAATCAGCTAATGAAAGTAGCTCCTTTCTGTGCAATTCCTGCATTTAGTGTAGGTTAGAGTTAACATTGAGGCACTAGGATGGGTATTAAATATCGTTGCTTTAGCCTTCCTCTCCATAGCCATTATAGTATCCACCAGATAATACAAACAGGCAAAGGAGGAGAAATGACAAAGTCTGGCATTACATTATTATATTGGAAGGCACCCTATTATTTTCTTCAAGTATGCTTTTGGAAAATTGCTGATGAGCTGAGGATATGTTCAAACCCCCTTCATTCTCTGGACAAAAGTAATAGCTGCCCAAAACCCTCACATATGGGCATGTCACAGAGTACTCCCAACTTGAAATGTTCTATTATTTGTATTTTGCGATATTTACATAAGAAAAAACCCCTTCATTCTAGAACTTTCATGGCTTTCATCAATGGGATTTTCTGTCAACTCAGGGACGGACAGATAATGGTGGTAAAAATCTGATGCCAGGGATGTGAAATGCAGACATGTAAGAGGTGGACAGCTGCAAAATGCAGGAGCTTACGTGAGTGGTTCCATTGCAAACAGGAATGTCAGCATGAGCTGGGCACAGAGAAATGTAAAGGAATCTAACCTTCCTGTGCAACTGTAGCCAGATGAAAGCAAGCTGTTTCTTTACATAAATAACATGGTACTGGATTCTGACCTGAGAATCACATCACAATTTTAGTAAGAGCTGCCCTGCACACTAAGAATTATGTTTGCTAATACTGGTTCTTAATTTGTCCTTCTATGCTTCATTGAGGTTATTCTCCCCCATACTCCAATTCCTAGAGCTTAATGCCAGAAGTAGCTGTTTCATCCACTTAATCTGATTATATATTTATTATAGACAGAAACAAATCCTCAATAAGCGAAATCAGAAGCCAGTGAAGAGTTAAATGAGAAATCCCCAGCTCCTGAAAAGAATACATACCATTTGTCCTTAGCTTTCCCCAAAATAAAGCAAAAAACAAGACTGAAAATGTACCACATTTAATGCCACGTAAGTCAAACTGTTAAGACACATACAAAGGTCTAAGTGTGTAGCCTGTTAAAAAATCCATCCCTGACCATACAAAAGGTGTTGTTCAAACTCAACATTTTATACTCCAGAACAGAAATATTTCTCTGTAACAATTCTGCAGCAGACTATAGGCACAACCCATGATGCTGACAACAGACATCTCATTATCAACCTTTTCCTTGTGGCTCATTAACTTTTTAAAAGCGGGGAAAGAAATGGAGAAAACACTTAAGATGTATTAGTGAGATCTGATGTCTATTACAGCAAACAATGGTTCCCACTGCATGGTTTCAGACTCAGAAAACAAGACACAAGAAAAAAGCTGTGATTTGCCTAAGCTGGAATCTTTCTAAAAAGAAACATCTTTCTAAGAGAATTTTGTGTTGAAACAAAGGGCTAACAGGATTAAAAACCAGGTACGAGAAAGGAAAGCATTGGCAAAAATGAGACCAGTGCACTCCCAACTTGTTTGCACTTCTACTGAGGTCAGTGCCTTCAGGGTGCTGCCACAATACCTGGCTCTCCTGAGGTAACTCCAGAACTAAACACTTTAGAAAGATCTTTAAAAGGTTTTAATCTTTTAAGTCCACTTCTATTAACTAAACAGCATTCTACCCATCTACTTCATAGGAACTAAAATACAACTGCAGGGTTCTGGGAATTGCAGCCGGAATGGCAGGAATTTCAAAAGAACTTGGCATGACTGGATGCACTTCCTAGTGGAAATGTCAGAGTAGCTGTAGTTCTTCATGTGTCCTGCAGCTACAGCCCCTCCAGCAGACACCAGAGCTCCTCTTAACCCCTGATCGACACAGGCGATTGAAGATTCAGCCTCTTGAGACAGTGTGGGGCTGACCTTGGTGAGTCACTAGTGCTTCTTACATTATCAAGCCAAACAAATGAAAATGTTTGTTCACATGCACTTCAGAGAAGTACCAGAAAATGCTCTATTTATACCAACAACTGAAATAATGTGCTTTGTCTTATGAAACTGCATCACCCTGGGCCTCAAAGAATGTTAGTGGCATTACTGAATCAAGCCTTCCTAGCAATGATCTTCGCTACTTCTAAAACTGAAGCTAACACAAAGAAGTGCAAAGCCGTGGAGCAGGGAAACAAAACAGAAAGTCAGGTTTGTGTGTTCTGGCTCCTCCCCAGCCAAACAGTACAATCCCCAAGGCTTCAAATGATGAAACTGCTTCCCCTGTTCCCAGACTCTACTTTGGAGAATACATCTTCTGAGTGGACAGTACAAGATACATTAATGGATAACCAGTGAGATGCTATTCTTGTGCTACATGTATACCGAGGCTCAAATGTGATCTGAACGACCCCCTAGAGTTCAAATTTATATGCAACTTGGGGACACTGGATATTGCGTGTTGTTACACAGAGCTAAAACATTGCAATCTCTGTTTATAAATCTTGGAGAAAAATGCATTTTCCTGAGCTGCAGCTATGGCAACAAGCAACCCAATATTGAGCAGAGTTGCATAGCATAATATACAACGGATTTGTTTGTTAACTTCTGAAATAATTTATTGGAAAATCCAGGGCAATCAGACTGCTGCCCATGGATTTACGCAGTCTGGATGGGTATCATGCTCTGCAATGAGGGTCAGTGAAAACTGAAGCTTTATTTTCTCAAAGCTGTCTTGTTTTACTTATAAATCAAAACAACTTTAAAAAAGCCCCAACTGACACATCCCAAACTTCAAACTCTGAACTTGGGTGAAAATCTGCGATTTCACAATTGGCCCTAAAGGTCTCAGCTCTTCCAGAAAGGAGACACCTGACTTCATAATCCTTCTGAACTCTGGGGATATCTGTTAACCATTACGTTGTTTTGACACCTTAGTGAAATGGATTCAGCTGTTCCTGAATTAGAGCAAAGATGGGAATACAGAGCTAGGCCTTAAGCTTGTGTCTTTAATAAGTAGAGCTCTAAAATGTGTCTCCTTTTATATTTGAAAGATTCAACTTCTGGCACCAATGTTAAAAACATCCTTCATATCACCTGCTTACACATTCTTGGAGTGCTGTCATCTGACTTTATCACTTTACAGGGGAAAACAGTCACTCCTGTCCTACTTTTAAGAGACAAATTAAAGCAACCTCCACAAATCATTAGGGTATATTTATGTGACCAAGGGAGTGACATTCTGTGCTCATAGGCAATACACGGCAAAAGTCAGTCAACAAATCGATATTTACCTCTGTACCTCAATTTCCCCTTTGTTCAATAAGGCTTACAGCACTGGTTTCCTTTGCAAAATACCTTGAGATGTATCAAAGCCAGTTACAGAGTATTACTGGCAATATCCAGTGGAACATGAAATCCCTAAGTGTGTTTCCTGTAGTCCCAGGCAGTCATAAAGTAATTGAGAAACCGTCCGCATACAAATTACCAAATAACAGCCTCCAAATGTTGTGTTTTCATTTATTGACTCCTAACACTGATGCAGAAAGTGCAACCTGTTTCTGATGTCAAGTACCTACATTCGCCTTTACCCTGTGTTTACCTAGAAATGTTATTTTCACAGCTGCAGAAAACATCATTATCTAAGAAACAGCCTGTCTAAATTATTAAGAAAATGGAACAATTGATGTTTCTATAATACACAGTATTCCCCATCTGAGCCTTGAAATCAATTATGGAAAACATTAGGCTTCTCTGTCTTCCCTTGGACCAATTTCAAGATCCAGTATTTTATCATCATTTGTTCCAACATTATAATTGTCCTTTGACTTTGATTAAGCTCTTTTCAGCTAAACTGAGCTCTTGAAGACTCTTACATCTGAATGCATAAAGCAGCTTGCTTTGTAGGGGGGCTCCACCCCCTTCCCCATATGCCTTATTTTTTCCTGCAGCTGAATTGGTTATTTTCAAAGTAACTTCTGCAAACTTCTCTCCCATAACTCCCTTTTCCCCTATAACTCCCTTTTCCCCTTTATTCTCAGTCTTTATAAACAGAGGTAGGTACTATTCTTTATGAAGTTTCTTTTCCCTGCTACCCAGTCCTCAGAGTTGGAAGCACATCAAAACAAGGAGATGCTCAACTGCTGGACGCCTGTTTTTGAGTTTCAGGCTGGATTTGACATTCCTTCAACCAAATAACCATAATAATTTAAATTCTCTGCAAAATTACCACTTCTCTGAGTTTCTGGGGTGTCCACCATTGGTGCAGATTCACTGTCTTAAATGCAAAGCACCCAACTTGCCAACTCACCCTCGCCAGCTCCAAGCACTCATTCCACCTGCATGTCAAGACAAAAGCAGTTTGAGCTGGAAAGCAGGTTCTAAAACTCTGAGATGACCTGTGAAAATATTGGTCTTTCTTGGTTCCTGGAAAGTTCTAGAAAAAAATAATGTTCTGATGCCATAGGGATTTTAGGTTTTAAAAACATCTCATTTCACAAACATAAAAATATTTAACATGTCTGAACACTGCCAAATGCCCCATTTCACTGTTTCCATGACAAGATGGAGAGAGAAGAAATCATCAGGGACCAGGTAGGAACAAGTCCTTTGCTTAATTGTTAACATCTGATGGAGAAGATGGGCAAACACTGAACACCAAGAAACTAACTCTGTTCTCTGTCATTGTATCCTGTCTTCTTTGGTGCCTGTCCCTAATGAAAGCAGATCAACTCTGTCCATCTCCACTGATTCTAGCCTTCATTTTCATTTCTAAGGCCAACACCATGTAGATTAGAGCAATCAAAGGTAAAAGTAATTTTTGATTCAGGAAACAACATGAATAAGCCTTCTGAACCTCAAACAGGACCCTCAGGGCTTTGCTGTAGTAGCCACTTGCCCTGCCAAATGTTTCTTTTGGCCTGAGTGAATACAAAGAATTAAAAAAGTTGCCTGTTTCCATCATATGCTTGGTCTCTGCCTCATTTGGCAAGTTATTTAAACATATACCTTACTCTAAGCTGAACCTTTGGAGACTACTTCTGCATGCTGAGTGACTTATTTAGTGACCATTGCTCTTACCACAGTGTAATTCTCCATTCCAAACAAATTAAATCTACAAAGCTACAGTTGGACGACTGAATTTCACCACAGAGTAGGCAAGGAACAAAACAGAGGAGAAAAAGGAAGGTTAAGAGGCTTTGTCAGGTCTGCAGGCCTCATGGGACAGGTTTAGATTAGAGCCCAAATCCAGACTTGCATGGTGCTGACAGAAAACTGCTAAGGTTTGGAATGAATATTGTTTAGCTTCCTTAAAAACCAGTCTTCTTGCTGGCTGCTGCTGAGAATAAATCCTATCCACTTGGGTCAGGGCTGGCTTAAAATCATTACCACTCAAGCAGAAAGTCCATTATCCATTCAGACATTTGGCCTATTCCTTTTTCTTTTCCCTTCTTAATATTACTGCACATCAGATGATTGTATTGACTCATCCTCTTACAGAAATTAACACTCCTGGATGTTAAGAGCATATTTGAAATCAATGTCCTTCTTGACTCACTGCTGCAAATATCCAGATCTTTGGGCTCATTTGGGGTCTTTGCTAAACTGAAAGACAAAACTCTTATTAGAGACTAATTGGCTCCGTAAGTAACACAGGTGCCTGAGACCCCGTACGGTCCTGCAGAGGGACCTTCCCTTGCAAATACCAGTCAAACTGCTGATCAAGAAAGGGCAGCATTAGGCCATTTCAGCAGCAATGCACACACACCAGCTTTCTGAAAAGCAGAGAGGATGTGAAATAGCATGAGCAGAAAGCCTGGAGAAGGTCAGCCTGGAGAAGTCTCCCGGGAGCACTCTTCTAATACATATATGGGGCCTACAAGAAATCTGGAGAGGGGCTTTGGACAAGGGCCTGTAGGGACAGGCCAAGAGGAATGGCTTTAACTGCCAGAGGGGACACTGAGATGAGCTATGGGGCAGAAGCTGTTCCCTGTGAGGGTGCTGAGCGCTGGCACAGGGTGCCCAGAGAAGCTGTGGGTGCCCCATACCTGCAGTGTTCAAGGCCAGGTTGGAGCACCCTGCTCTAGTGGAAGGTGTCTCTGCTGTGGCAGGAGGTTGGAAGTGGATGAGCATTAAGGTCCCTTCCAACTCAAACCATTCCATGACTCTATGATTATTTTCTCTTGTCTGTTATTCTATGATGATTCTATGAAACAATGAATGGGCTTATCTGACAAGAAAGTTATATGTGAAATGTGCACCTCAGGTTCCCCCTCTCTCTTTACACATGCTTGGAGACCTGCACAATATAGGCCAAAATCAGCCACACACAACTCCAGTGTCAGTTCCTCACTTGTGTTCAGGCAAATTAACTCATCTCCCGCTGACTGGTGAGCAGACTGCTCTGCATAACATGAAGTTATTCATGCTCCTTATTCATTGATTTTACCCTGTGCTTCAATGCTCAGTCCTCACAGAAGGGATCAGTAGGATCCTGGAATATGGAGGAAAAGCATGTAAGAAATGAAGGAGAATTACACGGCGGTGATTTGCAGTTTTGTACTGCAATTTGCAAAGGATTTTGGAAAATTGGAAAAGTAAGATAAGACATGCAAAAATGCCTGGTAGGCTTGAGAAAATGTCCTTCTGCAAGAGACCTTAAGACCTCAATCTATTTATCCTAGTGAAGAAGAGTGACTAGCTTATTATGTACATATTCCTTTTGAGAAAGCAAATAGAAAGTACCAGAAAGCTTTTTAAAAATCAAGTGTAGAAAGATACCAGAAGGAACAGCAGCCAGCAGTGAAATGCCAGACTTAACACAAACTAGAAGCCAGGATTTATCAGTTACTTATCCAGCAAAGATTGTTAGCCACTGGAACAACCTGCCAAGAGAAGTGGAGGCATCTATGTCTTTTGGAGCATTTCAATCAAGACTGAATGACTGCATTAATCACAGAATCATAGGATGGTTTGGGTTGGAAAGGACCTTAAGATCATCCAGTTCCAACCCCCTGCCATGGGCAGGGACAATTTCCATTAGCCCATGTCACTCAAGGCCCTGTCCAGCCTGGCCTTGAACACTGCCAGGGATGGAGCATTTATCATTTCTCTGGGCACCCTGTGCCAGCGCCTCATGGGGAAGAACTTCTGCCCTATATCCGACCTGAACTTCCCCTGTTTCAGTTTGAACACATCACCCTTTGTCCTGTCGCTAGAGTCCCTGATGAAGAGTCCTTCTCCAGGATTACATTCTAGATATTATTTCTATATTGTGGTAAGAACTACTGCTGGCTATTACAGCAACAGTTTCCCTCTGTAATTCTCAGAGTATCTTGACTCTGCAATACATTTGTTAGAAGATGCCTTAAAACTGCTTTCCAAAGACATTTTATATGCCTGGGATACAAATGCTTCTTATACAGACATACACGTATATACAGCATGTGTATGTTTAGAATGTGCCTGTCTCCCACGCAGCCAAGAACTGCATTCTCTGCAACAACTCTGTACGAACAGCACTTTGGATTATGTTATTGGATTCCAACCAGGAAGATTACTTTTACTGAGAATTAAGATAATAAGGTTTTCTACTCTCCCTTCCCTGTACATGCACGTGCACAGACTGAGAAAACAATAATTTTCTTACGAACTAGAAACATCCCTTCCAATATCTGCTGAACAAACTACTTCTTAAAAGATGTTTTGCTGTCCTGATTGGAATCAGCACATTCCCTTCAAAGACTGCTAATGTGGAAAGCAACATCTGAAATACACGAGGCATCTTTCCTTTGCTGTAAACGAGAATCTCTCTCCTTTCTTTAGAAAAGTCTCATTGGGAGATCCCTAGGGATAGTATTGTCACATGTCTTCTGTGCAGCTTTTAGTGGAGACTCTTAAAGCTGAGCTCCTGAGAAGAGAAAATAATCACAAGAGTCATGGAATGGTTTGTGTTGGAAAGGACCTTAAAGTTCATCCAGTTCCAACCCCCTGCCATGAGCACAGACACCTTCCACTAGAGCAGCTTGCCCCAAGCCCCTTCCAACCTGCTCTTGAACACTGCCAGGGATGGGGCATATCTTAGAGGAAGCAAAATGCAGAGTACCTTGCACACCTTAAAGGTACCAAAGGCATTTACCTGCTCCTACATGAAGGCTGTTTGAAACTGTAAGTCAGCTTTCAAGGTCAGTCAAATAAGAGCAAAAAATTGAGAGCCATGCTAGTAAATGAAAATTAAAGTTTTTCTGTATAACACCCCATACATTCTAGATCATGTGGCTAAGGAAAAAAGTATACCCAAAAACCTTGTAATTTTCAAAACACTATACGTTTCATGCCTATATTATGATTCTTTCATCAGTTATCATCTGACTTCTCTCCACTCAGACTTGTTCTGTGTCATACAGTATCTTGCACAAGGGTGAGCAACATACACAGTAAATCCCAGTAACACAGATATCATTTATAATGTACCTATAAGACATCATTTCCATTTACTTCAGTGAGAATGGGATGGCATTCCGTACCCTACAAAGGAATTCAGATCCCTTTAGGTGGGGGTCTAGTGAGCTGTGTATAATTCACAACACAGAAGATACCACCACATCAGCTTTTCTGCAGGCACCGCTGCAGCCACACTGGTTAATGAAAACTAGCTTGGTATCTCTGTAGATCTTTATATACATCAGCTGAAGACACATGTTGGAAAAGAAAATATCCTTTCTTGGCCTTTTTCCTCTGCATACTGTATGTGTTACAAATCTGAAGCAAACATGTTCAGAAGGTGACAGGTAGAAACCAAGACTGGAAGAATCAGATTGCTAATAGCCGCAAAACACCCCTTCCACTTCTAAGCACTGCAAACCAGGAGTGTTGACAAGAGTGATGGAAAGCTGACAACACCTTGCCAAGCAGGGTGAGGCTATCATAACCCAGCAGATGATTAGTTTTAAAACTTTTAATGGATCTCTGTCCACTGCAGTGTGATGGAGTGAACAGCACCGACAACCCCAGGGAAATGTGCAACTATTTTATATCTCATTTGCAGGAATGAACACCCAGGAGGCACTTTCTTTTGATGGAATACATAAGACCTACCTGAATGCTTTGCATTAGCTTTCTGTGCTGCTCCACACAGCAGATGCTAATATTTTTTATCCCGGACTGGCCTCATTAAGCTGCCTGGCATAGGAGGGAAAAGTAAACCTAATAGAAATTTTTAGTTCTGCTTTGTGTGTTTTGTATACAAAACACATTGGCTCTGTAGTAAATAGCAGCAGTAGGGCTTAAGATAAGGAGTAAAGCAGGAGAGCTATAAATAAGCTTACCCAGAAATGCACTGGGAGTTGAGAAAAGTATAATCTGATTTAGTAATGACAGCATAAAAAAGCCCATTTTTCCCCACTCTAGGAAAGGGTTAATGTCTGTCTTAGCCACACAGGGTGTATGTTTGTAGGTAAGTCAGCTGAGAGAAGAGTAACTTCTTATTAGCTGTTCACTGCTTCTTTAGCTTAAGTGCTAGATGCTTGGCCAACATTACACCTACAAGCAGGCCCTCCAGCTGAAGAAATAAACCACACAGAACATAAGATACTGCAACAGAGGAACTAGAGAGCTACAGAGTGTGCACTGAGCACAGCCAGACTACGAGTAATCCATCAAATTGGACATAGCTGGAACATTGGCCTTGTTATTCACTTGCTTGTTCTCAGATCAGACTTGCAGATGGTTTTTACTTCTTTAGGACTCTTGTAGGAGCTCACAGAGTTACTACGTGACCTACCTCTAAGGCAGCTGAGAAAGTGGCTCAGGTCCCTAAATCAGTCACTTTTCTGCTGAAGCTCATAGCATCTGCATCTTCGCTCTGCTCCTGCCATCGCACATCCTGCACAGGGCATGCAGATTGTGTCTAAAAGTAAGCAAAGAGTTATCTCCAGTTCAGTGTCTACAAACCATCCAACAATTGGCCCTGTAGGCAATGAACTGTTAATTTTGCTTTTTAGCCAAGCTCCACTGGTTCTCTTGTTACCTCCTCATGTGTTTCAACTGCTTGCAGCCATACATCTCATGAGCAGGCAGTTGGTTCTCTAGGGAAGGGACTGTGTGTTTGTTACCAAGCAAAGCCAATGCCAGGCACACTGAGGCCCAGGCTCTTGACTGGGGCTACAAGGAAATTTCACATCTGCATTAACCCAAAAGCACCTACTTTACATAGCTGATAAGTTTCCCAAAGCAATCCCAGAGATTTCAGAACAACCTGTTCCCACAAGGATCCTTCACCATACAGGATCACTAGAGGATTGCAGATAAATAATGGAGCAAACAAGATTAGAATTCCAGAATGCACTTCTTCAGCCCAAAGGTACAATCGTCCCTAAATAACAAAAGTGATAAAAACATTCAGAACTGTTTTCTGCATTCCCTGTGCCTCCCAAGTGCTCAGAAAAACAAACTATTACAGCAGATTGTGACCACATCTACAGCATCCCTTTAGCCAGTTCTGATACAGAGGTGTATAGTCAAGTCAGTTTGCATTAGCTTGCAAAGCGAGTGTCGATCCACAATTATTCCAAGGGAAATGTAATGTTGTGAAAATTACCAGAGCTATCCTTTTTATTACCATTACTTGATAAAATGTGAGCGGGATCACGTTAAAACCATTACATTAATATTCCTCAGAGAGTTGTACTATAATTTCAGTTTCTCTTTCTCACTCTCACTCATTTTGCCCTGTGAGTCAACACAGGAGGATGGTTGGCAATCAGCTCCTGCAATTATCTTGCTGCCTAGATTTGAATTTTTAACCGTAGCTTCCACTAATAGAACTGCAAATGAATAGTATCCTTTTCACTTGGATTTACTGGATGAACATTATGCTCGATGACTCTTGTGCTGGAGGCATGACACTAAACAGAGGGCAAAAAGGACAAGTTGCATTTCTATTAGCTTACAGTGGCATTAAGGACAGGAACAGAGACCAAAGGGCCAGACTAGTATGTCCAAGATGACCTGCGTGGCTCAGAAAGACTATAAATGGATGGTAAAAATTTTCCTATTTGGGGAATTCTTTCACATGCACAGATGGCATTCTTTTCTTCTAATAGCAATGTATCCAGGGAACTCCTGGCAAGTCTCTGGCTCCTCTGGGCCAGATTCAGCAGAGACTCCTCATTTCCCATTGAATTCATTTGTGGGATACAAGCATAAAGACTGGTGAATCTGTGTCCTCTGCATGTAAGTCCTTTTGGAAAATGGAATTATAATCCAAAATATTTCACTTGGTAAAATTTTTCCATGTACATACAAGAGGGGAACTTCAATAAAATAATCTCACAATCTTCCTAACCTAAACACTAAACGCTCACTTCAGAAGCATAAAAGGATGGGAAGGACTATGACAAATATCACCTCCATCCTCTTTCTTGAACACTCCAGGAACAACATATACAGCAAGACATACTGATATTAAGTACATTATGTACCTTCTTTGCCAGTTTGCTAATAGATGCTTTTAATAACCTGCTTTTTTAGCTTGCTGGCTATATGTCTTTATGCCTTTGGATTCAAACTGTGCCAGGTCTTGCTCTGATTTACCACATGTGGTCATTTATCTACATAGCAAAATGGGGCATATCAGAGTCCTGAGTGTGTCCTTGGGTATAGAAGCATGCACAAAGACTAACCTGAGAGACCTCAAGACTCCACAACACTGAACAATGTGAACATGCTGCAAAGAATGAAAGAAGTCCTCCAAACCAGTTGGCAACAATTGGCTTTTTCTGCCTGCCAAGCACACACAAGGCTACACTGCAAGCCCCCAGCCCATTCATTCAGCTGCCCTTGTTGCTGCTTACATAGGTCAAGAAATTCCCGTCAGGAATGAACACTTGATGTCCATGCTGCTGTTTTGTTACATATGACAGCAGTAATTACACAATCATACTGCTACAGGAGGGTTCTGCTTATTGTATCACACAGGTAAATTCTTGTTAGCAATGCTCTTTGCTGGCATTTGGACTCCTTTGACAACCCAAGACAAACACTGCAGGGAAGCTATTCTAGGCTCAGAAAGAAGAAGCTGGCTTTCAAACTAGAGATTGTTACAGTAAGAAGAATAAGGGGAAGGAGAATATCACAATGTATTTGATGATGGCACATTGCTTTCAGAACTCAGGTAATTACCTAGCTCTGGAAAATGTTCCTCAGAGAGAGGATTTGAGCCAATGGTACTATAAATCTCTGCAGATCTATAAATTGTGCAGCCTGTGGAAGTTCTCTACTACAGCCCAGAGTCACCCATCCCTTGTCATCAGCTGCGGGCAGACAGGCTCTGAGATGACGCAGAAATTAAACACTATGTTAATGCTGGTTTAAAGCTTGGCTCTTACATTATTCACCCTGACTCCTGAAGAAAGAGTGCAACACAGATTGGAAACACAGGATGTGAAACACTGATCCTAGGCCTAGAAATTCCAAGTGTTGACATATTGCAGCAGTTTTCTAAATGAAGAGTGCTGTTGGAAAGCATCCTTGTGCCACAAGTGTTGCTGCAAGGCCACAGTGGTCAAACAGTTGCACTATGTTGTTACCTGATCACCCTGGGCAGGGAGATGTTTCCTCCATGTGATAGACACGCTCTGCTTTTCCTAATGTCTGGTGCTTTTTAGATTGCTTGTACATCATAATTCCTGTTCCTTCCTGTGTTTCCTAAATTTAAGCAAATCAAATCTGAAAGATGATGTTTTCCATTTTCATCACAACTTTCAGCAGAGAAAAATAATTTCCTTTTCCCACCTCCTTTCATTTCTGATAGGCTCTAATCAACATCCCACATACTAAACTCTGTTGAAAATCCAAAGTGGAATTACATGATTCAAAATACTCAGTCCTATTTGCCTTCAGTAGTCTTTATTCAGAAGATACTTTGTTCTCTGGAAAATCTCGTACATAATGACTAAAAATTATCTTCCCTTTCTGCTGTTTGGCTCTTTAACACTCAGGTCTTTCTATCCTGCTGCCTGCTGCCTTTCACAACTCCACAAAATTGCATCTCTTTTATACTGTTCTCCCCTGACACTTTCAGTTCCCTACCCCAGAATATACATGGACTTTTGTAGTCATAAACGGAACCAGTAAATCTCGGATTTGCTCATTGCTTTTTAAAATGAACTACTAGTTCTTCGAGCTGGTTGTGAAGGCAACACCTCTTTGAACCCTATAGCACAGATCCGAGCCACAGGAGCCAAATACCGACCTGAATCAATGCCAAAACTGGCACTTGCTTTAGCTGAAATGGAAACAAGACACAGGAGTTCCCACTGGGAACTTCCTCCCTGATTTGAACTGAATGATCTGAACTATAAGCTAGCCTAAAAAAGGATTAGCACAAAATTAAGAGGTATATCATTATCATTTCCTTGCAATCAATTAGCCCCTCCAGAAAGACGCACAGAAGAAATGGTGGTTCCTTCTGTATTTAGCTAGTCACAGGAACCACATTTGTCAAACTGCTTATGAGAAAACAAGCTGATACATTTTAACCCAGAAAAATTATATGCACTGGATCATGTAATTCCTATCTATAAAGCATTCCAAACAGCAGAATTCACTGTTCATTCAACCAAGAAGCAGTTCTATAAGCAGAGCAATGGGGAAGCATCTTCACAGCATCAACAGGATGGAGAACAGATCAAAGCAGGAGAAAAGGAGGTCAGAACTTACATTTCAAGGTCACTGAGTCTGAAGCTGGTTTTATATAGGAATATTTGGTTAGTTTTAAACAGGAAGTCTGCAGGCTCTACAACGCCACTGAATGCAGAATCTACCACTGCCCAGAAGCCAGAAAACACATGGATTTGTTAGACTTAGGCTAGAGAAAATACTCAGTGGAATTAGTAAAACCAGGACATCTGCATGGTCTTCATGGTCTTAAAACCCTTTCCACTGAAGCATGTACTTGTCTTTGGCATTTTCTTACATAGAAGATGACAGGGTCACTACCAGGAAGCAATGTATTAAGTCCTAAGCCATAAAAACCATAGCAAAGCAGAGTCTGGTCACTGCTAGAATTGTGTGGAGATCAGATGCTGTACTGAAACTGAACTACTGGAATAATTCCATCTTCCACACCAGATCATAAGATGTTTCTAAAAGCTTACTTCATCTACATAGAAGCAGTGGTTTGTCATGGATTGTTGGCATCAGGTCTACCAACCTAAAGATACTGACAAAATTACCCTGGTAAAAAATGTAGCTTAGTGGAAACTTTCTATTCATGTACTACTTCAGATTAAAGACTTGAAAATACAGAACCATAGGTGCAGTTTTAAAAGTAATCAGACCCTGTTATCTGAAAGGAATGACAAAAGGTACTCACAGTGTTTGGTTTATCTACGAGTAGTTGAATGCTGAGTAGTTTTACATTCTTATTTACAAGGGAAACTCTCAAAGTATCTACATGCTCTCTGAAAATCTGACCACTGTGACCATCTCTGGCTTAGCAGCTCATGGAAAAGCTCAGCACTGACAAACCCCCTATGTGTATTTGCTACCTATTACTCGTAAATGCTTCTGAATATTTCTACCAGCACATCCGCATGGAAGGGCCTGAGTTTCTTCTCAAAATAAGGTGAACTCAGCATAAACAAGTAAAGATGCTGCCATACAAACAATATCCTCTTCTCTATAGATACAGATCCTTAATATGCTTTTGTCTATTTACAGTGAGCTTCGAGGAGTCTTCATAATTGAAGAACACCTAGAAACTCTATTTCTAAAAGCTCCATCTACTGGCTATGAGTGAGTAGTAAACTCAGACATATCAATGTCCATCTTGCCAGCGGCTCATAAATGATGGCAGGTAGTGATTTAATTCTTGTTCCCTCACTTCAGATTTTCTTCAATGTGTCCCCAGGCTCCTGTAAGCTACTCTCAGTGGTAAAATGGTTTGTATGGAGTTTGTAAATCATCAAGGGAAAACTTAAGTTGTAAATTCCATAACCACACGATGCCTTCTGACAGCATTAGAAGAGTAAATTTTAAGACTAAGATTGTTCTCATAAACATGCACACAATATAAACTCCTGTTCAAACCCCAAACTACAGAGACAAGCATCCAAGGACAAAGATGCCTTTATACCACCACTGATACCAGTCCACATCAGCTGTACAACCTATGGCTTACCTAACTTCACATTTTGAAGCAGAACACCTAAATTCCGTGTTGAACACTTTGCTTGTTCTTCACCACTCAGGTTTCCTACTGCCTTTTCAGCATGGTAATTATTGTCTTGCTTTGCTTATTTTCCAGATATTACTTAGCCACTAAATACATTCATGTTCTAGAGCATTCAGAGGGTGAAATTAAGAAAAAAAGAGAAATACAGAGTACAGCTCAAGGAGGGAAAAATGTTTTGTGATGCTGAGACTACCTCAATACAGGGGTTTTCCAGGAATAATTTGATTTTATCCTGGGCAGCATCAAAAGGAGTGTGACCAGCAGAATGAGGGAGGTGATGTGATGCTGCCCCTCTACTCTGCCCTCGTGAGACCTCACTTGGAGTATTGTGTGCAGTTCTGGTGTCCTCAACATAAAAAGGA
>JASSUY010011911.1:0-18886 GCA_032466535.1 Forpus xanthops
GGTAAGAGTCTTCTTAACTGTACTGGTGTGAAATACAGACTCAGTCTGGTGCATGAGGTACAGATTGCCAAATTCATTAACAACAGACTCAGGACACTGACCACAGAACTGAAACTGCCAGCTTAGAGTGCTCAGTGGTTTGTCCAGAAGGTTTTCTGACCTACAGTGTCCCCTCAGAGATTGAGATGCTGAACGGCAATAAGGTCTTTAAGGAAAAAGATATGAACTCAAAGGTGCTCTCTCTCTCTCTTCCCCCACCCCAGCCAGTTTATCAGAAGAGTTTGTAAAAGATAAACTGAGAGGTTTTCATACCAGTAGTGGTCCAATCTCATTTAATTTCTGCTGAGTACAGAACTCAGCACTGGATCAAGGCCTCAAAACGATATGCACTGTGTTTTAGTAAGTGTATTAAATTCTAACTGTTTTATTCTATTATCTTAAATAGATTCCCAGTTTCTAAAACAAGACATTCTTTAATTACAAACCAACTGAATCAGACACCAAACATACCCATAATCAACAAGACATAGAAGCCAACTTATAGGAAAATCCAGTTGCTAAGAATCACTGTACGATCTTTGTTATAAGATACCCTTATTTTCCTGTATTGTACATTATTTGACTACAGGGTCTCCCTGTGTAAATACAGGTCTACTACTTTTACTATTTTCAGTAATAACAAGAGGCTACATAAAGCTAGTGTGCTGCTTGGATTATTATACAGACCACAGAATTAAATTAGCCATTCACTGCAGTTCAGTGACATGACATATTCTCTTATTACAGAGAGTGTATGTCACTTAATAGTTGCAGAAATTATTTACTTAAGATCTCCTCTTCCCATCTGCCCTCCCCTCTCTAAAAATCCATTCATTTTCTCATCCCTTGGGGAAAGAAAATGCTGCTGGTGTTCTCCCTACGTTATGCATACGTAAATCACATGCCTTAAAGAATGAATAAAATAATAAACCCCAAAGTATAGCCTCCAATGTGAATAAAAATTAGGGAAGATAACTCTTCTCTACAGCCTCCTCTCTGACCCCAATATAAGCCCATTTCCTGACTGTGAGAGGAAAAATGCAATTTCAGCTTTTTATACTGGAGCAATATATCTAACTTTGCCAGGCACATGCAGAAAACATGAACTTCATCATAAAAGGTTTTCAATGTTTAGAAATCTCCTGGGAGAACTTGTCGAAAACACAGTGAACCAAGTTCTAATTGCACAGACTCACCCTGGTCTTGACAAACACAACAGTTTGGTTTGAATTTCAAAACTGTTCCCATCAAAATCCTTGGGAGTAGAGGGAATGTTGTCAAGGTGTCTTTCTGAATCTCAAAGACAAAATCAGAAGCTGATGGTGTGCAATGAATTAAAGTGCTCTCCAAGTGAGATTTGAATCTAAATATAGCAACTATGCTGATCACAAGGAAAGGCTGAATTACAGTTTAGAAAAATGACAGATGAGACAGGGTGGACAGCCGCAAAAGGTTTGGAAATTCAGTGTAGATAAGAAACTGTATATACAGCACTTGGCAGAAGCTTATCCAGACTAACAGATCCTTCCCAAGAATGCCCTCCTGCAACCCTTCTATTCAGTCTTTACTTTTGATCTGCAAGAAATTCCTTTTCCCCCTCACTACCAATGCTACTGTTGGAAGACAACTTGCCCATTTCCTTCCATAAAGAATTTTCTTTGTGGTCAATTTTACATGCACCACAAGCTCCTCTTTCTGGAGGGGAAGATGGTCTCTTCTCCTACTTTCTGTTTCAGAAATTTGGCTCCCTTTTACCTACCCACACAACCTCACACTTCTTTAATGTTTGCCACTAACAAGAGTACGTACATGCTTTTCTCCTTACTGTAAGTTTCTCCCATAACTTTCATCTATAAGTGGTAGACGTAATTCAGTAGTTCATATTTTTAATTTTAAGAACTTTCTTGACAAAAACTTGGGGAAATGACATGTTGCCCACTATCAGAGGTGCTGTTATGAGGGCAGCCAGCAGAATCTGTATCCTGCCTGTAGGTAAATGCGTGGCTTTGAAACTGAAGTATAACTCCAAAACTTTTAATTACTGAAATCAATGAATCAAGGGAGCTACAGTACAGCAGCTGAATGCTTACTCTTTTGGTCTGATTAATAGACCAGGTAGGGTTTTAAAGCATGTTTCTGAATGTGTATATGCACGCAAAGGAGAGTTAGATGCATGGTTTTTGGGAGGAGTTTCAGTTTAGCTAGTCAAAGCTATAGAATGCGGAGTTACTGAAACGTTCTGGACAGGAAAATATAGAATTCAAGCATTATTTTCAATTGTTTAAATAAATGCTAAATCAATTTTCTCATCAGAGAAACCCTTTTAGAGCAATTCACCAAGTCAAGATAATGAATGAGCTGTTCTTTCACAGCATTCCTCAAGGAGGAATTATCCCGAATGATATGGTTACTTAATATGAACATTTTTAAAGGGACAGTCATTATGCGGATTATGTATTTTACATAATTCATTTCAACTTCCAGTTTATAGCAGCACTTTTATCTTTTTTTCATTCAGTGATAAAAAAGGCATCAGTTATAATTCTCCTAGCATGTCTATTGAACAAATGTCTGCTAGTGAAGTTGCTGTGCTCATTCAAACATATAATTATACATTGGAGGGTCCTGAGCAATCTACACTTACCAAAATAATGAATAGATAAAACTTGCACACTTAAATGCAGCAGTTTAGGTATGTGAGAATGCATTACAAAATATATTTAGGGGTGTGCTGGTCTGTGGCAGTGCAACCTTCCATGTGATGACTATTGGATGGGCATTTCTGCTGTTAAATATGTAAATCCACTCAGAGCCCAGAAAGCAATATGCTTGCTACCATGTTTTTAAAAGAAAACAGAGACTTACTGCTTTCATATCTCCTCAGACTCAATACATTTTTACTAGGGCTTATCCAGCTTGCAAATGCATGGCTGTAAAGCATCCAAGTATGAAAGAAATATGAGCAAACCAGATTATAACAACTATTACTGCAATTTCAAAGAATCTATAATCAGAGGTGGAGAGGTATAATGCAGGAAAGCAATTTAGAACCACGCCACAGGTTATTATTACAGCAATGTGCTGTTTAGGAATTACAGACTACTGGTCTGCATCAGCATGCCTGACAGCAGAGGTTGGTCAAATGCTCTAGTCTGGCTTAAAAACAATTTAAATGGCTTCTAGAAGCTAAAATTCAAAAGCTGAGTTATTAATAAAATAACGTTCATTAATGTACTTTGGAAAGACCCTGCTAGGCCTTGCAGATGCTGAAAGGACCTGAGAGCTCAGTCTCATCACCTTTTCACTGCAAATCACAGATATTCACAAAAGACAGATCCCTGTGATCTGGGCTACTAAAAACCACTGACCAGAACAGATTTATTTTTTTTAATTATGGCTCAGGCAAGCATTGTGGAGGATCAGAAGCTCCTACAGTAACACAGCACGGCGGATCCCTGAGGCTTGAGGACACAAGGCTCATTGTAACATTTCCCTATCTTCTTGTAATCTTGATCAATATAAAGGTTGATCAAAATATTGACTAATCCCTAACAATTACTTAAAATGACTGAACCTCTCATAAGAAAGAAAAAATAACAAGATCATTAAATAGGTAGGAGTTAACTGCTCCTCCCTAAAATATTCATGACTTTTCCTCCTCTCATTTCATCTGTACCTCCCAATTTCTCTCAGGTTTCCTACAGTCAGCTGTCAAACTGTTTGCTTCAAACACTGAGTCAAAATAAAAGGATAGTATCATTCTTCACTTTTGTGTATATTGTAGCAACCATTTAAGAAGCAGCAGCACTACTTCCTTCTTGATAAACATACAATTCCAGTATATACTGTATCACACTTTATTCCAATGACTTGTTTTATATGAATCCTTGATAGATAATGGAAATCCCAATGTCAATTAAAAAAATAATAAGAACCCAAAGCCCCATGACACAGTTTCTTTGACAGAAAACAGTTATTTAAGGCTTGAAAACCACACCAAAAGTTTTCACTGATTTCTGTGACATGAAGTCAATTACCACATACCCGATCTGTCAATTTCTCTGAGTAAGGTTTTGCACAAGGATTTCTACCAGAATGTGTTACCTTTTAGAACTAGATACTAAGGAAAACTCAGAAAACTAATGAGAAGGAATTGAGTTTCTCATTCTCTAATGTTACAAAATCTATACTTTCACCATAAAATGTATTGATAATTTTATTTAATTTTCTTAGACAACCTGAAGGCCTGTCTAACCCGCATGCCAGTATAGTTCTGTGTGACTATACATAAATGGTTATCCCATCCCAAAGGGAATCTGTAGGTTAACTACTAACTTTTAAGACCCTTGCTACTTTTCTGTATTTCCAATAGCAATCTTTGTCTTATAAACTAAGAACACTGGCAACTGATAAGGTAAATAATTGTATTTGATGGATAATATTGTCCTGACAGGTAGCCCCTTCAGCAATATTCACTGACACATTCTCTGCAGAAGAAACATCATAATTGTGTATAATTGCACTGGGACACACTGTAGAAATTTATTAATGAGCTCTGTATTGGGAATAAAAACTTTATTTTTTAGATCTTTTCAGTGTTCAAAGTTGCTTATACCCACATCTTGCAAGCTACATAAAGGAAAAATAAGAGTATCATTGCTATAAAAATGAATATGAAAATAAGGCTGAGAAATGATTACATGGAAGTGGTTGTCTAACACCTCTGCTGAGACACTGAGCATCACCAGGATGAACTAGGCATTTTGCCTGCAAATTAATACCACTGTATCAAGTTGGAGTCACTGTGTGAGTGAAGGCTAAACATGGAGCCAGTATGTCTGAGCACAGCCTTGTAGGGCTGAGAAGAGCCTCACCTCTGTCGATCTGAAATTCAGCAGGAGAGTTGGGCAGAGGCTGTTTTTCTTTCCAGACCCCTCCAAAACACAGAGCAACAGAGTGAGAAAACTCTGTAGGGAAGCCCTGGTGGTTTTGGGCTTTCTCAGTCCTCAGGTGTAGTTTTTATAAGGGCAAAACAAAACGCAACAAAGTCTTTACACTATGAGAACAGAGCTTTATGGGAATTTCTGCTGTTGAGGAGGCACTAGAGGAATTCATGCAACCCATACCACAAAGGCATCCAGTTGCCACCAAGGCAGGTGTTACATAGAACAGACAGAAATCAACACTGCTGCTTACTGTTCAAGTGCGATGGTGTACTGATTATACTGATTTCATCTGCTTATAACTTTTCTGAATTTATCTGCCTGGGTTGAACACAGCCCTTGCCAGGTGTCTGCCTCAGGCTGTTGTTTCTTTCTGTTTGGCTCCATGTTTCTGTTTTAGGGTTTTGACATTTTCAACTAACACCATTCGAACACTTCTGAGAGTGAGACTAAAAAGAAAATAAGCTGGTTTGCTTTGAGAAATGCCTCATGCTTTGAAGTAGAGCTGTACGGTTTGGCAAGGGAATAACTTTGTGTAGGAGATATGCCTTTTGCTTCCCTGTGAATATCTGCCCCAAACTGGAGGAGTTTAAGGTACCTTTTAAAAGTCAATAATCTTCATACTTGCAAGAATTTAGCTAAAGGTTCAGAAATTAGCATCTTCGCAAACAGTGCATCACTCAGCCTGCTCCTAGGGCTCATCACACTGTGAAACTGCCACTCTCAGCAGAGACAGAGCACACCCTGTATTCTGCCTTTCCCTCCCACTCCCACTGCTGTGGCAGGCTCTGAGCTGCTCTCAAACAGGGATTGAGCTGTCCCCACACAGCAGCCAAGGGACAGAGAGCCAGTTTTCCTGTCATTACTAATCCCAAGTATTCTGCATGCAGATGAAGCCAGGCACTTGGAGTTGAGGGAGATGGGGCAGGAGAGCTCCTGGCTCTGGGTCTGTGTCTAGCAGGGGTGCAGCAGCCAAAACCCTGTCTTCACCTCTCCCCAAATCCCCTCTCTAAGAGGCTGAGCAGAAGGCTTGGCATATCCGTGTGCAGCCACACAGTTAAATGAAGTCTATGTCCACCTGGCCACGCAGTGAAGGGGAATGAGAGCAGAGAGAGAAAGGATTGATAAGAAAATCATAAGAGACTACACAAAAGGAGTGGGAGAAAGGGGAGAGACTTGAATCAGGGCAAGGGGGTCGAGAGTTAGAAAGGATGGTGGGGAAGGGAACAGGAGGTTGGCACTGGCTGTCTAAGGAAAAGGGACTGACCCGGGGAGAGAAGAAAGGGAGACAAGGTGAGATTTTGATTTGGACAGCAGTCTCGGAGTGGATTATCAGGATTCACTGGATATGGATACTAAAATGAGAGATTCAAAAAGTAAAAACTGGAATTACATGAAAGTAATGGGGTATATCACAGAACCAGGGATGAGGAGGACCCAGTATGGGGGCAGGGAGGGAAACTGGGAGAGAGGATTTGGAGGTAACAAGAAGGAAAAAGCCACATTGGAGTCAAGCAGATTTAAACTAGATTTGTTGGGGGAGGGGGGCACCCATCCATGCCAAAACTACCAGAGAGATGCCAGCACCCATAATGAACGCTTGGAGAAACACAGAGCTACTTCAGCTGCTCCAGCCAATGTGCCAGCTTCATTTGGAGCTCGGCTCAGTCACCTCTATGCAAACACCCGTAGTATGGGGAATAAACGAGGAATTAGAGGTGCGTACATGTCTGTAGGGATATGATATCACTGGAATCATGGAAACATTGTGGGATGGCTCCAATGATGGGAGTGTTGGAATGGAAGGTTACAGAAGAGATCTCCATGGATGGATAAGGAGCTGCTGAGAAAACACAGAAGGAAAAAAAAAGCTTATAGAAGGTGGAAGTAAGGACAGGCAGCCGGGGAAGAATACAGATATGTTGCTAACCACAGTTCTGATGTCCTCAACATAAGAACACGGAGCTGTAATAGAAGGTCCAGAGGAGGGCCATGAGGATGATAAAAGGGCTGAAGCATCTCCCATATAAAGACGGGCTGAGAAAGTTGGGGCTGTTTAGCCTGGAGAAGGGAAGGCTGAGTGGAGAACTCATTGCCGCCATCCACTCTCTGAAGGGGACCTACAAGGATGCTGGGGAGGAACTCTTCATCAGGGACTGTAGCGATAGGTCAAGGGGTAATGGGTTTAAACTAAAACAAGGGAAGTTCAGGTTAGATATAAGGAAGTTCTTTACTGTGAGGGTGGTGAGGCGCTGGAACAGGTTGCCCAAAGTGGTAAATGTCCCATCCCTGGCAATGTACAAGGCCAGGCTGGACACAGCCTTGGGCAACATGGTCTAGTGTGAGACATCCCTGCCCATGGCACGGGGGCTGTAACTAGATGACCTTAAGATTCTTTCCATTCTATGATTCTATGAAATTGTCAGTGCCTGTTTGACTCTGGAGTTTAGACTGGTCACCATGACTCCAATTGTCACCACCCTCTGCTGTTAAGAAGCATATGTGAAGCCCAGAGGCAAAATACGTGTTCCCTCTTCCTTCTGAAGGGGCTCACCAGAAGAAAAAAACCACACTGCTATTAGCAGGTAGCATACATGCCAAACATCCATGCAGGGCAGTTAACTTTTTCAGTACCCTTATAAGACACATCAGATTCACATGGCAGACCTTTGATTATGAAATTGCTATCTTTTTGTAAAAACTAAAGGATATATGCACACAGAAAGTCCTTCATTAAGGGAACTCTCTTGAGGTTTCAAGGCTATGACTCATGAACTAGGAGAGGTCATGCTACGGTTATCTTTACTGTGTGAGTATGCATGGTATGGTCATTTGGTCAACTCTGCCACAACATGTCTGTGAGTTGCTAAACCTAAGGTATTCCCAGGCAGTTACAAATTGTTTTTTTCTTTTTCCTCTTCCTTTTTGTTTTTGATGTGTGTGCTTCTCTGCACATCCCACCTAAGCTTAGATTTGTTCAAGTGACAAGTGCCCATGGCTGGTACTGAAATCAATGAATTAATGAAAGCTGGACCTGAATATATCTCCACTGGGCAAAATATCTGCAGGGAAAGCAAGACTCCTGTAGTGCCTAGCACTATCTAGACAGGAGTGGCCTTTGCTCCTTTAAGATCAGGGTAAAAAGTAACCAGTATTTTATATATGTCAGTGTTATATCCATCACTCAAAACAAGCAAAGAAACTGATTTTACAGCCACTTGAATTCTACAAGGGAAATAAGGCTGTTGGTGCAATAATATGTAAGATTACATCAAGCAAAAATGTAGCTCTGTCTGCTCCTAAAGAAATAATATGCTAGACCCTCCTCCCCCAATTAGGTAACCGCTCAGCTAAAAGATGGGTAATAATATAAATTTTCATAATAATGTTCTCCGACATCTCAAATTAGGGACCCTTTGACTTTAATTTCTTTGTGCCTCAGTATAAAATGTGGACAACAAGGGACAATAATATTCCTGTTATGAAGGCTATTGTGCAGATAAATACATTAATGCTAGAAAAGCCCTTAGGAAGAACAGCGATGACCGTCATAAAAAAGCCCACAAGGAAATGAATGATTTCATCTTCATATCAAGGTTTCAGTAATGTGCAGTAAGACCTGGGGTCATACACTGCATAGAAAGGGTAAACCAAAATATTGAATAGCTTCTCATTAATTGAACACCATTTATCCAGTGCAGCAAATGAGACAGGTCCTGTGGAAAAATGGGATGTGAATAGAGAATTAAAGACTATCATAAAGCATACACACAATAGGGTTGAAAAGCTTATTCTGCTGACCTTAATTCTGGCATCTCCAGACTTCTGAAAACATGACCCTGCAGCCTCAGTACTGTTGTCTTATTTTTAATACCATTTCTTATGTGTAACTGTATTTGTGTTGCTTAAATCATTGCTCATTTCTGATATTAGGTTTATTTGTGTGATGCTTTTCTTCCTCCCATCCTCTGTATTTGGAACACTCTGTCCAGATATGCAAATCTTTACAGCCTGACCTTGAGGAATAGTAGGAGTTTGTATAATTTAGAGTAGTGCAGTAATTGTTTGGCCCAGATGCCCGAAACATCTCTAGGGATATTTAGCATTCATTCAGAAGATGTAGCTGTTGCTTCACAACTTAAGGTCAGGACAAAAGTACCAACTTGCAGCCAAGGAGGCGGCAGCCACAGTTGCTGGCGCAGCACCAAGCAGGATGCCTTTAGAAATGCTGTGGGGCACACTCTGGACAGTGAGCAGCCTTCTCTGACACACAGTCAGCAGAAACCAGGCTGAATGAGTGCCATCAAAAAGTGCACTTGCAAATTGTGTGCTGTACACGGGATCACTGCTGCTGTTGAGGATTGTTTGTTTCTCCACTTTGGGCACACAGTTCTGAAGTGCATGAAATTTCATTATAAACCTAATGTGTGCTGTACATTGTATATAGTAAAGCCCAAAGACCACCTGAGAAAAGCTAAAAGCAAAAAGCCATCCAAGAGGGATTATAGGATTATATACTTAAATCCATAGCAAGACACATTAGAAAGAGATGTACACTGTTTTGTCATTTTCACCTCCAGGTGATAAAATGGATTAGCCACAAATTTCCATCATTTAACTCCTTGTGTGGTACCTGATGTGGGAAACAACATCATAGCAGAGCTCACTGAGCACTGGTGGAGAGTGAAATCAAAGTTGGTTGTCTATGAAAGGAAGAGGTACAATGTTTCCCCAGAACGACAAAATAAAATCACAGCCCAGAATTACAAGAACCAGCCAGAAAAGCTGCAATGCTGTCTTCTGGATTACCGCATCATGTAAATCCTAGCAGGGGTGCAAGCCATAAATGCACTGAGAAACACAGTGCTCCTCAGGCTTCTGCGACTGTTGAAGAAGAGATGGAAACAGTTGGCCAGGACAGAATAAAGGCTTCTTGAAGGTATGAGCCAAATTTGGCTGGCTGCAGAAGAAAACCATCTCTGTGAGGTTTGGGTCACTGAAACCATGCGAGTACTTAATCTCAGGAGTGGGGCTCCAGCGCCAACATCTGCCTTTGCTCTACGGCTACCTGTTGTGCCACTGACGCACACTGACATACAGTGTTGCTGGATAGGGGGAGAGGATTGCCAGTGATAATGCCACTTTTAAATCCTTGTCCTTGTTGCCATGCTATCCTGCATGGCAGGACCAGCTGGCTACCATCATGGTCTTTCTTCAGAGACAGGGAACTGCTTGGAAAGGGCTGATTTGAGCTGCAGCTGTGGGCCCAGATCCCCTCTCCCATATAGCCCTTATGAGTGCTTCAAACCACCCCCAGCAACCTGCTGCCTTAGAACACAGACTGACTTGCTCAGAGTTGGTCCTGAAAGTGGCTCTTTAATTCACCTATCTTCACCCAGAGTGAAACAGATTCAATGTCAGGTGGAACTAAGTTCAGAGGCCTTGACAGCTCCTCCTCACCTTAGTTGATAACGGATAGCACCCTCCGTGCTTCCAGCTGCCCTCCCTGCTAAAGAAGTTGGAGATGAAGGCATACAGAGCCAGCTCTCATCACATACTACCTGAGGCTGTGTCATTCTGGCACCAGAGGTATTAAGACAAGCTCAGCATTGCTGGCTACTGTAGCAATTGAACAAGTGTTGGGGGAGGAAGGTGAAAAATACAGCTCTTTCACAGTTTGATTAACATCATTTTTCATCTCTGCTTGTACCATTTCAACAATGTGTTAATGCACCTACAGTACCCGTTGACTCATGCAGGGCTCTAAGGAATCTTACTGAAAAATTGTATTGCAAATACTACCTAGGTACCAAAAAGAGATAGAGAAGAGGTTAATTATTTGGGGGCCAGTCCAAAGTCAGCTGCAGCACACTACTGAGACTACCTGGGAGACTCTATAGACATGTTGATTTAGTTGCTTCGCTGCTCCAGTGAGAAACAGATTCACACTGTGTCATGCAATGTCGGTCTCCAATCTGTCTGTCATATCTGGTAAGTGTTATGCTGGGGAGTTTTTTCTCCCTAATGAGCATTACAGGACAGGCAGGCAAACACAGATTCCAGATTTTAGGTTCTGCCCTGTAGGAGACTAGAAGCCTGGTGGACTGAAGGCCACATTTACACACCACTTACAACCACATCTGAGCAATTAAATGTTAGTTCAAAATCAGAAACCACTGCAACAATAATTTCAAATTACTAAAAGCAGTAGGGAATACTTTCCCTCCTCTGTAAATATGAGAATGAACTACTTATTGATGGGTTCAGTAAAGTTTGATTCTAACAGATGCAAAAATATCTCATCTACTGAGTATCTCAAGACACTCGGTGATTAACTACATATGTCCTTTTTGTTATACAAAGAAAAGCAGCAACTTTATAGCAAGTCAGAAGAACTTAAAGGCAATAAAAATAATCATGTCTTTTTATTAATGTCTCATATAAGTCTTCATACTTTCTAAGGAAGTATAAACAACTGCCATTCAATCAGCTTTGCAGAAATAATGGTTGGACCTCCAATATCAGTATATTCTTGTTTCTGCTCCCCTCTTAATTAAGAGCAACCAAGTTGGTTTTGCTCCTTCTCCCTACTTCAGCCAGTATTGTTGCCAGGTGGATCTGTCTGCCCAGGTACAAACTGCCACGAAGTCCTGAAAATTCACTATGGTATGTAGCTAAATGTCAGATATGAATAGGCATAAAAAACTTAAGGAAACACTCTAGTGATGACAGACTCAGGTTTATCTTTCTTAACTCACACGGCTGCATTTACAAATTGCATGCAATTCTATCACTTAGAATACAGCTGAACCACTTTCAGTCTCATTTCAGATTTTTCATTTTTTAGATAAAAAACTGTGTAACAAGTCTCATTACAAAGCAGATTTCTACAATCAATCTATTCCAGAGCGTTGCTGTGGAGAGCTGAAATTATCTGAACATCACCATTACTGCTATATCAACATATATCTCTGCACTATGATCTTAATGCAACACTCATCAAACATACATAACAAAAAAGGCTGTCACACACTGATTATAGCAGAATTTGTGAAAAGACACTCCTTGCAACTGAAGATGAAAAGAGTTCTGTGAAAGACTTGCAAACCATTTCCAGCTTTTCTTGCTCCTACAATTCCATGGCTTCCGTGAATTTTGACTGGATGTGGCGGCTTCAGGGAGCAGTACTGTGAAAATCCTAGGTCTGCTTTTGGAGAACTGCTTCTTTATGTCAGGCAAATATCTGCACTGCATAAGAAGGGCCTCAGTGCTACAGTACGGCACATACCCATTGTCAGGGTAAAAGGGAATAACTGTGACAAACGAGAAACTTTTTCAGCTAAATCATTGTGAGTGTAGTCATCTCAAAGCCAAGAGGCTCCAGCTGGGACTGGTGCCTGATTATGCTAGAAGTTGTACCAAGTCAGACAGCATCCTCCTCTGAGCACCTTAGGGGCTAAGCAGACAATCACAGAACTAGTGAAAGAAAAGAGCTACAGCTGTTCGTTTTCAGCAAATGGGGAATGGAGTCACAGACCTAAAGAAAGGGCCAAGCTCTCAGCCAGTATAAATTGGCACAATAGGAGTCAGGTCAGCACAAATACAACAAGTTACAGCAACTGAAGCAAACTCTGGAGTTGAATCTATAATACCTGAGAGAAAATTAATGCACCCAAGTAAGACTGAACCACCTGCAAACAGTGTAAAAGGTGAAGTGCACACAGAAATACTGTACTTCACTTGTCTTGTTTAACAAAATCTACAGCATAATATAATGGTGCCAGTTATCAAACTAGACAAGCACAGAATGAAGACACTGCAATATAAACCAGAAAGCTCATTAGAAAGGTAGGCTATGTATTGTGCAATAAGGGACAAGGTACACCCCCCTCTTCTCAAGGGGAAATGATTTTGCTTATCATTTTCTAAGCCCAGAGTGAGCGAATGACTTGAAAATATAAACTGTACTTTACAGTGGGTTCTGGCAAGGGGGTGAAGGAATGTTTCAGGGATTTAAAAAAAAAACTCATACATCCAGTTGGATCTTGAAAATATTCCAACAGAAACATCTAGGTTTTAATTACACATAATAATGCTGCACTTTTACCCCATCATCACTCTGTTACATAAACACTACATATGCTTCCATCAGACTTAAAAGGTGTTTCTCCTCAAAACAAAACCAGAGGATTTCAAATGCATAATTTTATTCTCTGACCTATACATATAACACATTTCCATTCTCTTTGCCTTATCCAGAATGTGAAAGAGGTGTGGAAGGCCCATGCATTTGTTCCTCAGAGCATTATTTCCCTGCCAGCAGAGGAGCATTCTATGGGACACTGACTTTATTTCTAGTTGCTTGTTCCTGAGCTGCCAAACACTCTGGGACCACACTAACTTGTGCTTCTAAGTACACAATAGCCAGGAAATAACCTACTCCCTTGATACCAGTCTCAGAGAGAAGATACAGGAAAGCTAACAGAAGTCTGATGGGATGGAAGAAAGTACAGCTCAGGAGAGCTACTTTTCTGTGTTCAAAATAGAAAGGAGAAAGACTTGATGCCCCTGAAACCAGTTCCTCTCACCAAAATAAAACAAAGCATTTGGGGATTGAGAAATTCAGTGCAGATAGCAATCTACAAGTAGCAGCTATGGAGGCAGATCTAAGAAAAGGAACAACTCTAGGATGCACAAGAAAGAAAGATCTGTGTCTGACCCACCAGAAAGAAATGCCATGGTGCCAATAATGGCATAAGAAACAATATAATTTTGTTGGTTAAGTGGTGTTTAGGAACATACTCAGGTCAGTCACTCGAATTTGCATTAAGTATAAATAAAGTGAAGCTGTAGATCGGTAATTGTTTCCCTTCTGGTCCTTCTAATTCAGTTTTATTTTTCAGGATTATTTTTTAATGTTCTACAGCAGTGCTAATCAACAACATTTTCATGACCCATAGAAGGATAAGCATGTAGAAAGGACAAAAGGAGAAAGTCTTTCCTACATGGGAAGTTATTGTGCTTGCAGGAAGGAAAATCTATTACTTGCTACAGAAAGGTTTCTCCCAAGGTTGCCTCACTTGAACTTGTCCCTTCTCCTTCACAGATCTGCAGGCCATGGGAAGTACAATACCGCAGAGCCAGCCCTCACAGTAGGCTTCTCCAGCAAACATTGCACAATTAGTTGAGTACAAGCATGTGCTCAAAATGCTTATCCATTTTTGTAATGCTATTTGACAGGTATGTCTAAAATCTGCTAGTGAAGAGCAATGTACTCTGAGCAGAACGAAACACTCCACACAATACATGAAAAAAGTAGTCCAGGGTGTATAGCTCCTCCCTGGAAAAGCTTGCACATGGTAATGGCTGGGGGCACCAGTAATGGAGCTGAATCTGCTGTCAGTTTTACTAATTGTGAATTCCCATCTATCCTGACTCCTCTGAAAAACCTGTCTCTGGTCACCTGCCCTATGGCTAGGTTTCCAACTTGAAAGGGCAAGCAGTACGTGAATAAAAGACCATAGTAACTCCTCACATGCGTAAATCCTGAATGTCAGAGACAATGCAAAAGTTGTTTCCTAACATCACTAATACAGATGTTTCTCACAGGTTTTGACTTATACTGTATGATTGCATTTTCAAATGTTACAAAACAAAGGTATGAATGAAAGTACTCTGAGATTCAAGTACTTGTTTCTTCAGAAATTATTGTGCTGAATGGGAGGTTTTTTAGAAGGATATTTTCATGCAAAGTTTGCAAGTTCCATGGGAACAAACTATACATTGGTACTTTTTCCTGTTTTGTTAGGAAACAAAAAAAAAACCAAAACCCACTCTTGAATCAAATGCGCAGCTGAGAGGATCTATTCTGACAGGAATAACAAATTATTTTGTATATCCTGCTTTGTCTATGAACACAACCCATTTCTTGCTTATCTGTTTCAAAGGAAAACTACTATACCTATATATTCTGCTTAAAGAATATATAACAATTTTCCTCTCATTTGTGTACATTTAAATTAATTCTATCAAATTATTGAGTATAAATCCAGTTAAAACTCACAATTATTTTGTGTTTGTGAAGTTAAACATATCTAAAAAAAAACCAACCCTCTAAAAATCAAGTCTTTACCTACTTTGTGCAGACAAGACTGTATTTCGACTCTATTGTTTAACTGTTCCAGCAAGTTATGTCTTCTCCTACGCACTTCATGTCATGGACAGTGTTTTTTAATGGGCTCACAGATCATACTAGATTTTAATCAAAACAGCTTCTCCACTGGTATAAAACTAAAGATAAATGGAACTGTCCCCACTTAATGTATTTGTTAACGTAAGACCACAGTCTGTTCCATTTTGCTGATAACAATAGTGTGTTGCTGTTTAACAATGACATGCACTAAATACAATTAACATTACAAATTAGCTTAATATCTTTAATTTTTTTCAGGGAAATGCAAAGAACCAGAAGAAAAAACATAGAAGAGTCTAAATATAGGCTTTCTTCAATTTGCTAACTTCAAATTCTCTTACAAAGAAGTGATAGGACACTCACTAAATATTCTGATTTTTAACTGTAACAGCAAACATTAATGTACAGTTACATGTTAAAGTAACTTACACACAAAAATATTATGAAAAAAGATTTTAAAAATTATTATTAATATAAAGAATCTGTCTGCTGACTTCCTAATTAGCAGAGATCCAGCACTAGTCATATGAAATGTTCTTAATTGTCTAACACTCGTTGACCTTCGTTTCTTTGAAGTTACCCAGAAGGACAAAATTCTGTTCTCCTTATTTACAGTATATTATGTTAATGATATTAATGGATTTATTTTTCTAGTTTGGTTAAAGATTCACATACAGGAGGTTTCTCAAAGAATCTTAGACCTAAGTGCTCTCTGCCTTCTGTTTATTCCACTCAGCCACTACAGAGTTTCTTCAGTTTATTGAAGAATAAATTCTCCTTTTGGAATCAAATGGTATTTTCAGGTAGCTTTTAAATCACTCAGATATTGTGTCTGATTGTTCTTTCAGATAAAGAGTTGCAGTAAGTCATAAGAGTTGCAAGAGGTAATGCCACGGGACTTGCAAAGTGCTCAGCAAGGTAACTACAGCGTGTAACTCCAAGGTGATGCTGAAATACTCCACAGTCTTTTAGAAGCCTGCAGAAACCTATAAACACTCACAAAAGCCACTGCAGACATAAAATAATTCATCTTCCCTGGACACATGAGGTTTAATAAACCAGCCACCACAGGCTCCTACCCATTAGCAAAACCACTAAGAACATGACACCAGAAAAAAAGAAGAAAAAGCAGTATGCAGGCTAATGCACAAGTTTCTAAGTGTTCAAACAGAGGCATTCAGAACGTGGGATTACAGATTAATTTCTCATATTTACTCCTTTAATTAACAGATTGTTAACTTTTTCATTACATCTTTGAGAGAACTAAATATGTTGGGGTTTTTTCACTAAAATAGTAAAAAAGGTCTGTTACATGATAACATCATTACTACGTATCCAGTTCCAATAAGTGTGGTCTTGCACTCAGTCTCAAATGAAAGCTAATAATATAATGATGCCCATGTGATTGCTCTGGGTGCCAAAAATACACGTGTCGGCATCTTGCCACCTCAATTATCAGGGCATAATTAAACACATTGTAAAAATTGCTAATTTCATCACTTCCATACTGTGGAAAAACAACAAACTTGTAGGGCTTTTACTTTCTTACTTAAAGCAAGCACTTGTCCTTTAAAATGAACTGATGCTCATCTGATGTATTTGACTGACACACTGGACTGCATTCAATCTGTTGTTTCTCAGAGAGAAAAATATGCAATCTCTATATTTAAAAAACTGCCCATGTTTCTATTTAACATTGGATAAAAAGTTCTGACAACCAGGACTGGAATAGCGACCTCGGTGCTGCCTCTCAAACAGCTTAAAATGGGTGTTGTCTTTGATATGCTGTCCTAGACCCAATGAAACTAAAATTCCCTTCAAACCACAGCCAAGAAGCAGAGGAGACATCATCCTTCCTTTTAAAAGTCAAATATGCTCTGAAGGGTCTCTATAATAAAACACTGGCAGAGAAATGCGACTTTGGGACTTTTTACCAGCTGTGAAAATAGCTGAGAAAGATTCTTGCAGAGCTGCAGTTCTGGACTCAAAAGAAACCACCCTCATAACCTTTTTTCTTCATCTAGCTTAGGGGGTGGTTCCTCTCATCCCATCCTGTTAGATCTGCTTATTCTCAGGGTAGAGAAATGTGCAACTCCAAGGCCTGCTATTTCTCATTCTCCTGTAGAGAACACCCCCAACTATATATTGATCTCTTCACTGACTATAAAGATACAGCAATTAGAATCAGGTCGAGATGTACACACAGCAGCCATTCAAAACAGGCACTCAGGTTCCCTTTGCTCTAGGGTGGTCAGATACAAAGCAAAGCATCACAAGGTTGGTAGAAGAAGTAGGAACACAGCCTAAGCCATCACACTATCTATGATGTCCTGTTGTAGTCCTAGAGCCTTCTCCATAAACTGGTTTTTTTGGATTGTCTTAATATTTTTGTATGGTCTTAACTTTCACATCTACATTTAAGTCATACATCTCTGTCTTCTACTCCGTCTGTCTCTTTTCTGTGTATATCTCCCTGACCCATTCCCTTAAAACTCAGTGAATCACTCGGTTTGGAAAGCCTTTGCAATTAGAAGCAGCCAGTGTCTGTTGCAGGATGGAACCAAAGGTAAAAAGTTCACATACCCTTAAGTATCACTCATGTCAAACTGCCTGTATAGGGTTCAGCTGTCAGTGTTCTCTTCTTCATGTCTGCCTGGGTTATGACTAGTTGAAAAAAGGTAGCTTTTCAGGGCAGAGACTGTTTAGATTCTTTCATATGCTATACATAGAGCTAAATCATAATAATAGTAAAAAGGCAAAGATGACCTTTATAATTATGTGATTATTTTTCGCAGCACTGAGAATGGATATCCAAACTCAATTGGTTTTCACTCGCAGTTAAACACAGTAACATTCTCAGTATTAAGGCAATCATTCGGAGGGACGGAAAATGCTTGTACTCAGAAATCAGGAGATTTCAACTGTGCTTAGTTAACATCAGCCTCAAACAGAAATTGCTTAATACTAAGTGGTTTGGGTTTGTTTTGTGTTCTTTTTCCTAATTTTACGATTTTGTTGCTACCTTTTGTTAAGTTAGAAAAAATATCTGTGAGACAACACTCTTAGAAAGAATTTCTACAGATGGGTAATTCTATAGCATACTTCAATCAAAGGATTATGATTCTGATGGTCTCCACTTCTGATTTATACTTTGCTGTCTCAAGCTGACTTTATGGCAGTAGCAATGCAATAATGCTAGAAGTACACTGTAAATAAAAAACGCCAACATTGTTGCACAGTCCAAATAAATAACTTTAAGTAACTCCATCACATAAAGAGCAGTCAAAAATGAGGGTCTTGCTTTGTGTTGTAAAAATATGAAGCAGTACTTGGGACAGGTTTTTTCACATAAAATTCTTCCCTATATTCAGATTCAGCAACTCCAAGGTCAAAGTGCCAGAACTTCATTTTTCAAACTCAAAAGGATGGTTTAATTATTATTTGGTATGAAGACAACTGTGTTTCTCCACTCTGCATACAATATCAAATTCAATATAGCTTAATACATCATGTATTTTCATTCGTACTTTCATTACAGCCCTCTGAAGTACAATCATTTATTATACATTCTCTTGAATCTCTTCAAAACTGTAAATAAAATATGAAGTGCAAAGGGAGAGAAAAAAAAAAAAAAAGCATCAGAAATCTTACTAGGAAAAAGTATTCCCTTTTGTCCTGTGTTCAGCAGTAGGAGTCGTGTTTTTTGCTGGGT
>JASSUY010011914.1:18741-28779 GCA_032466535.1 Forpus xanthops
AATGATGTAAACTGTGCCCAGGACAAACAAAACTAACACAGGCTGCTGAAACTTGTATTAGCACTGTGGTATTCTAACTGACTTCATAACTCCTTTTTGCATCATGGTTGCTGAGCCCATGACAACAGTGTTGAGTGCAACAGAACAAGCAACTTCTCTCTTTGACTGTCTTGACATATGCCTCCTGTATTCTAGTCAGCCCTCTCCAAAATCCAAGCACCTCCTCCACTAATGTTCTTCAAGCAAAAATATTTCATTTATAGCTGCCAGAAACATAGGTTGTAATCTTTTTGAAGGTGTGAGTATGGCTTTTAAAGTGAATTTGCACTAGCTTTCTTTAACTTGTCTAGCAATAGTGAAGTCGTGCTCTTTAGCATACACTACACAACATGGGCTTGCTTATTCACATAATTACTTCGGTGCCGAAATTCAATAGTAAAATAAGCCAATTGTTTCCATATAATATTCCTTTATTTCCATATATATTGACCATTTCTGTGTGTTCAAGTGGGAAAGAAGAGCTGCTAAATTCATACTTACAGTGAATTAACAGAATACAATGCACTGAAAGAGAATGATCTTCATACATGAAATCTGAGAAATTTACAGTAATTTTGGAGGATACATCCACAAAATCAGAACAATTGCAACAGTTGGAGTCACTGGAGAGCTGGATAGGGAGAGGGGGAAAGTCAGCAATGTGTGTTATTTATCATTTGTCATTCGCTGTAGAGGAAATGGAATGCCCTCTGACACATCTGAAGAAGTTCATGATTTATTGGAATTAGTGAAAGAAGTATAAAGCCAAACGGTAATATAAACCCCTGGGGATGTCTCGCTACAGTCTTTTACATAGCATTAGAGACACTGTAAATAGTTGGGCTAAGACAAAAATCCTGGCAAATATTTGGCATTATAAGCTTGAAATATGAAACCATTCTTTGGAGTTGAAAGAATTTAGTCTTGTCCAGCATCATAATACTAAAACTGGTGCCTCTGTTTAAAAATCAGGCAAACTCTTTCACGCTACACTCATCATTTTTTACTGGAGTTGCTCTGGATGTGCCCTGGATGATGAATAGCACTAGCTACAGCACCTCAGCTCGGTCGGCCTCTTGTCACAGCAGGAGAGCCTTATTAATTCATAGTAATCACAGTGGGCATTGCATGAGATTTGCTTTTGACCTAGGAGAATATTGCCGTCATTCACTTTCAGTAGCCAGTACAAACAGAAACACTCCATAGAAAGCAGACAGATGGAACAAAATACTTAATGGCTTAAAAAAGCAGTTATTACAAATACGTAGCAGCCATTATGGAAATCCAGAGAGTCAATCTGAGTAAGTGTTTTCCAAATATTACCTATAAACTTTATTTCTGCATGCAAGCTTAAATGAGCTGCAGTGTAAATTTCAAAGCTGGAAATCTGTAAATACTCCCGAGGGGCAGCAACACTTTAACAGACAAAATGTATGCAGTCATTTGTGCCTGGACTGGATCCTACACAACTCAACGTTTATGGCATGAGCACTAACTGTTTTCTTCCTCCTGATGCATTGCAGGTTACTTGCGTTGTTTCATATTCCAGGAATTCCAGGCATTACAGCATGGATAAGAACAGGTGGAAGAGGGTATAGGGAAAATTAAACCAAGAATTCACTTGTCATGGGTGTAAGTGCCAGAAAGTGCATGCTTTCAAAGTATGCTTGCTATGGTCTTTTAAATTGCACTCAAATAAGTGCAAATGGTTGGGCTCAGACAAAAATATGTGATGCTGGAGAGGTAGTTTGTGGCTGCATGTTATGTAACAACTCCAAAAATTAAACTAAATTCTTGTGTTTTGTCCTTGGACAGTACTTTAAATTATTACAGATGTGAATTGTCTTGAAACTAATCAGGAACACACACACAAAAGGCAGAGATCAGGTAAGCATGGTAAGTAGGGATAAAACTAAAGCTGATAAGTTACCAGTGCAAGTGCAAGTCAATTCAGTGATATGAGCATCAAGAAAGTGCACATAGCAAAATATACTGCAAGCACAATACAGATTGTACTGTTAGTGACAGCCTAAGTCTGAACACCAAGAACCACATGTCAGTGTCAGGTAACTGCCTGTAGCTATGAAATGGTTGTGTCAAACAGACCAGGGCTAAACTCAGCTTTTGTGAGTTGAAGTGGCACCCTCTTGCAGTTTAAACACAAATGTCCTATATTTTTTAAATGTCTTATTTTCATGTGTGCAAGAATATATAATTAATTATATTAGACCTTACCATGACACTCCTGTCATTATTGGTTTTTAACTATACCAGCTGATTTTAGCAGCCAGCTTCAAGAAAGTTGGTGAGCACTTCAGCCTGCTTTAAGCAAAACAGTCACAAATCCCTGCATAGGACAAAGCACTGAGTTCATGCTGTGGCAGTTTGGCCTCAGAAATCATCAACCGTTTAATCAGAGTTCAAACACAGCTTGGCAGTGTGGCTTGTAGCCTGAAGTAGGCACAGCTGAAGATCAGGAATGCCTACTGAGTTTTTCATAAGCGTGCTGCAGGGCAGACACATCTGTGTTTTGCAATGTGTGCAGCTGACTAGCCCAAACAGTTGATATAATTTTCCTCTTGTGTCCATTGCCATTGAAGTCTCTGGCACCCTTCACAAGTACCTCAGCACCTACTGACACCTCTTTCCTGTAAGAAGAGTGTAATGATTTGGTCTTTGTCTGTTCTAATTTGCATCTTTGATCATTTTTCTCACCAAAATGATAGGTACTTGTGCAGTATGATGGCTTCCCAGCTGCATGTCTCTTTTACACAGACTGTTACATGATCCATGTGAAGCTACATTGTCCAATATGTTCTTAGTCTCTCAGCAGTGGAGGTACCTTTCATTATGCATTGCTGTCAGCCGGCTGGCCCGCAGCCTTCCTGCTAATGGAGTTAATGTTCCTGAATCTGTTCAAGCTTCCTCTTTCTTGCCCAACTTCTTTTTCTGCTGATGAGTTGGAGTTAGCGATTGTGATGCAATTGCCGGCAGATTCCACTACTCCAGTGCCTCACAGGGCTATATGCCATATACATAGTCTTTCAGTGCATGTACGTTAAAGATTTCCTAGGACAGAAAAGCACTGGAAGGGTTCTGCAGAGACTAAGGGAATACATGGATGGAAGTGTAAAAGTAGGATTGAAAGCACTGGTTTAATTTCATTGAAATATACATTTACAGCTTTTCTGACCTTTTCCTGTAGATCATGTCAAGCCCTTCATCAAGTTCAGTGTGATTTAAAATTTAGAGCAATGCTTCCTTTAGGCTGTTATGTTAAAGTCCAGATGCAAGCTAATGTTCAGGCTCAATCTGAAATTTTCCACCATCTTCCAAGCTCATAACCTGCAGGCAATTGCAAGGAGGTTGACTGCACATGCTTATTCATTCATCCCAAACAGGAACTCTCCGTTTGCAACGGCAGAGGGATGATGCAGCTTCCCCCTTGCTGCTTCAAAATAAAGAAAATTTGCTAACATGACAAGTTTTTGAGAAGCTGCTTTTGGCACATTTTACTCTAATCTTTAGTTTGCAGACTGTTTTCTTATTTACTCTCCTGATAGCTTGTCAACACCTCAGATAAAAAAATGTTTCTTATTAACTAAAATTTATACTTCCTCTGCAAAATCAAATATTCCACAGCTGTTCTTTACTTAAGGCCATAGATCTGTATCATGATGACATGCACAGAGTCTCTTAACAAGAGTGATGCAAATAAGATTTTGGGAAACCAGCTTTGACTTTGGTCAAGGAGGTAGGACAGAATTCAGGAATGTATTTTGAAGGAACAGCTCATACTGCTGCAGGCCCAGGGATGGGAATGGACATGTTTCAGCCACCTACTCTGTTCCTGCTAGCAGGAACAAAGTCTCCCCCAGCCTGAACTGCAACTGCCCAACCTGACTAGCAGCACTTTTTTGTCATTACTGTGTTCCTATTCATCCTCTGGTTTTGCCCTGTAATTTTCTCAAGGTCCTACATGAGGGCAGACCCTTACCCCAGGCTCAGAAGGTACTTCTTGCCTAGTCAGCAAGAGGCTTTTTCCCACTGTTGTGTTGCTAAAGCTGGAAGATGGAAACATTCTTTCTCTAGATAGATGCAGTTATTCAACTTCCTGATGAAATTTTGTTCAAGTACTCACATTTCTAACACCCCAGTGATTTAATTCTTGTGCTTACAGTGTCATTTATAGTCTAGACAGTCATGGTGCACATTCATCAGCCAGTCTCAGGCCTGTCTCAGGCATCTTGGTTATTTTGGCTAGGCCTGTGAATCCCCCTGCTGCTCCTAGCTCATATCCAGGTGTGAAACAAGCATCATGAACTCATTCCTTGCTTGCGTGTATGCCATTATAAGGACTGCGATAATGTAGTGCGTTCACTATTGTTAATTATTTGCTATAACAGGTTTAGATTTATTACTTTTTAGCCTATCTTTTTAGTAGATATCAAAACACATATGGCTGAGCTTCTCCCTTTAAAAGGGGAGAATAAAGGGTGCTTGAGACAGCAAGGCAGGAAAAGAGTGTATGAATTCTTCAAATGGCCATGCTGCTTAGGCATAATAACCCCAAATGTGCGATCTAAGTCCCACCACCCTTCTCCTGCCTAAAAGTTCCAGGGGGTTGAAGTTAGCATGTGGGTGTTGCCTCTCTTGTAACCTCATGGTTACCAGAAAATCACTCTGCTGCTGCCTCCTGCACATCCTGTGTTTCTTCAGACTTCCCCATTCTCTTTCCTTCACTTTCCACCTCCTCACCCCCATCCAGCACTGCACTCTCTCTTATAGCTGGCTTGCAAACCATGTTGTGTGAGGCCACCTTGCACCCTGGGACTTCTCTCCTTGCTCATGGTTGGAAGTTTTTGAAGGAGCTGGGCTTTTTTACTGAACATCATACCTGAGCTATAAATCTATGTGGCAACATAGGAAACTTTCCGAATTCAGACACATTTTTAAACCTTTTGAATTGCACATGAGAATGAATTATAAAAAGAATAATTTTCTTCTCATGTTGAAATAGGAACTGCATTAAAAATCAGGAAGTAAAATTATTTGTAAGGCAACTTTGTTTGCTTCATGTTAAGACAGGCATCCTAAGCTTTCACAACTCATCCTCTGCCTTTTTTTTTCTAATTTTGAGAAAAATACATAGTTCTTCTCCCCCCATCCAAAGAATAAAATGAAACATGTTGTTTTGGGAGTCATTTTAATCCACTGTGAGTTCTCCCTTTCCAAAAAGCAAGTAACCTACTTTAAGTTGACTCATAACAAAAAATGTGTTCTTTGTATCGCAAACAAACTGAATTCACCCATCATGCACAAAGCTTGTGGGAAAGACCTGCTTTGAGTCCAGAGCTGGCAAGTGAACTTGATATTCCATTTGACTTCACTGATCCTCAGAAAGGGAAGTTGCTTTAGTCGGCTATAAACTAGTGGTGTCCTCAAGCACCAAGCCTCATTTGGTAGGGTCACAAAGTGTTAAGAGGTAGCCTTAGTCATTGGCCTGGTACAGACAGTACTGGAACACCCTTTTACACCACTGCCCTTAAGGTCCACCACAGCAACCTCCTTTTTGTCTGCCGGTGTGCATGGGAGGCATGTGTGTGATGCTTTTCACTGGAGGTGATGAACATTACCTCAGCAATGCTCCCAGCCCCAGTAATTCTGAGAAAATGACCCACTGTAGCTCATCCCAGCCAAGTCTGCCATTCAACAGTGTTGTGTTCAGTTATTAGATGGGAGCCTGCTGCTTTGCTTTCCAGATTTTGTTTATTTCAGTGCATATTACTGTTGGCTGTGCTTCTCAATAGTTGCTGGGTTTTGTGTTACAGATGAAAAATAGGCACATACAAGTAGCTGTCTTCAAATGCAAGCCTTGAGAGGCCTGAACTTGAAAACATTAGTGTGCACTTCTGTTGTGTCATTAAGCACAGGAGGCAATTTAAAACCATCTACACCCCTGTTTACAGGGGCTGTGCTCAAGAACTTTCCTAGGTGATGTGTAGCAAAGTAGACATGGCAGGAAACTGTGCTGCTCAAGCAGCTCCTCAGCACTGATGTCCCTGACCGATCAGGAGAGAATGTAGGCCACCTAATTGCCTTGATGGACACTTGTGTCTTCGTGCTGATGCGCAAGACATTTCACTGTCAGCAAAGCAGGAGGAATGTGCTGAAGCTAATACAGTTGAGGAGGGTGAGAGGTTGCTGGGTGGGATTCCTCTACCTAAAGGGAATCTAGGCTGTGTGTTGTCAAAAAGAGCTTGAAATGCATTGTAACATCGCTGCAGCTTGTAACATCACAGCAAGTTGTGATTGTCCCAGTGTTCCCAGCCCCTGGGGAAGAGATTTCTTCTCCTGCTCCCACGGCAGGATTAGGAGTGTCTGGAGATGTTTCTTTTGCCCTTCGCTCCCTGGTTGTACTGGAACACTTGCCTTGGCTAGGTCCTCAGCCATGCTCATGTCCCTGGGGCAGCTGCCCTCCCCTGGCTCGTCACTCAGTGACACCTATGGAAAGGGAATCAGTTATTATCGCGCTTATATCACACAGTGCTTTTAAGGTCTGTACCAATATCTGTTAACTCTCATAGCACCTGAATGATGTTGTTAACTCATTAGCTGAGTCATTCCTCATTAATTGAGGAAAGCCAGTTTGTCTCCAGGCTCTTGGGAGATAAAGGAGGATTGAGTCCTGGGAGGGTAATGTGGTCCAAGAGTGACTCATCCCATCATCTTTGAGGAGGAAATGAGACAAATTGAGCCTTTCCTTTCATGAGACTTCCTTTTTTTAAAAAAGGACAATAAATGAGAAACAGGAAGTGCAGAAGGAAGGGTGTAAACCAAGAGGAAGCAGGAAAAAAGGATGGAGTAAGAGAGAGGCAGAAAGGACTGCCACAAAGCAGATGTGACTGTGAGAACAAACCCATCAAACGACAGAGGGAGACGCACTGAGACATCTCTGGGGATGCAGGTTTGCTACAAGAGCTGTTCACTCTGTAAATCCACTCCTCTGACAGCATCTTCTACTGCACAATGTTGTCCTCATGTCCTCCAGTGAACACTGCAGGTGAAGGCAGGCAATGGCAAATATGAGTTCAGTTATTCAAGATACAAAAATCTCACAGCACGTTTTACCTTAGAGTACAAATGTGCCAAGCACTAGGTGAAAAATGCAAGTGCTCTCTTTCTCTGTAACTGTCTCTTACAGTTGAATGTTTTGAGTAACAAAGCTCAGGATGTAGAGCACAAACCACCATAACTTTTTGAGGATAAACCCTTGGCACCTACAAAATCAGTGACATTTATTAGAAATGCAAGGACTTGCAAGGAGCTTGCTTTTTGACCCATTTCACTAGTTTGTTGCTTTTATATTATAACTCTACCCATCAAATACTGGTTTTGATCCTTCCTCCCTGTAAAACTTCTTTGCTTCACAGCTTCTGCCTGGTCTTCACTTCTGACACTTTTGTTTCTATGGCAGCTCACCTTTAGAATAGTTATCTTTAAAAAGCTAAACTTACTCTTTCATTGAAACATAAAGAGTCATCTCATGCTTTTTCTTGAGCCTGGACTTAGAGGTCGTCCTCTGTCTCCTGCCCTGTCCCTGTTCTTTCAGTGCACTCAGGGCCATGGCAAACAGGGAGCTGAAGAAAGTGACATTTCTACCAGAGGCCTTTTAATGTACTCCACCCCCACTGTGCTGGTGAGAATAATTTCCAGGGTCAGTGGAAAAGAAATAACTAAAAGTAGGAAGAAGCGCCCAGATTCAGTGCATCTACATAGGATTTCCACTGTGTACCTTGGACTGTCTAAAAGTTCAAGTGTCCAATGCTTCAGAGGTCATAACAGGATCTATGCAATTAATGAGAAGAGTAACATAGCTCCAGAGATCACTCCCAAATTCCCTAATCTGGCTAGGCAGCAGCCCAGAACCAGCCAACAGGAAACATGAAGCCAGATGTTCTCTTTCATTCCTGCTTCTCCCTGGCCCTTGACTCAAATTCCATTCCCTCAGGACCCAGAGTTTGGTGACCACCTTGGTGCTGGGAGTGCAGACGTTGCTGCTTGGAAGATGTTTTCACAGTGCCAGTGCTACCTCTGCCATCACCCTTGCTGTGGTTCAGAGGGTTTCCCCAGGAAAGGGACTTGGGTCCAGGCTACTTTCTCCCACCATCCAGGTTGTGAGGTTACAAAATCAGATTTTCCTGAGGTTTTTACTCTGCAACTCCCTAGTCCCCCGTTTCACGAAACTCATAAGTATTACTGGTGAAAGTGAGAGGGGTGTCCTTACAGAGCACTCAGCTGGGGAAGAATGAGCCTGCAGGAGCTGCAGGGACTTTGACTGCGTGCCTTCAGGCTGAGAAGAAAGCTGAGCACAGATCTCCCATTCTCTAGGTAAGTATTCTGCCCTCTAGGCCAAGAGCTGACTTTATTCATTCACAACTGCAGTTCTCTTTAACTTTTTTTTTGACTGCATGCATGATCACACAAAATCCATTCTCTTAGAGATGTGTAAAGGAATTGGAAATTTTACAGGTATTGGTGAAAAAGTGCATGACTGGTTGTTGTTCTCATATTTAAAACATGCAACTTGAAATGAATCTTGGTCTGGGGAGAAAAATACTGTTCGGGTTTGGTGACCAATCACACATTGCAGCTAGTAAACAAGCAATAGTTGTGGCACAGCATTAAGTATGTACACAGTCTGCAAGATGTTCCCACGCAATATTCAGTGAATAATTCCAAATAATGAAAAAAATGAAGTCTGTTGGTAGATGTAATATGAGGGACCAAATTAGACACATTGTTCAATGGGAGAAGCTGACCCAGCTTAGTGAAGAGCAGCAGCAGCTGTTCAGAAAACCTGTGTGTCTATGTAACCTGGATTTACTGTGTGCTACCAAAAGCAATTCAAGTCCAGCAACCTGCAGTGGATAGTAGGCATCATTCACAGTGACAAAGTAGGTGCCAGACTGCCAAGCTTCACCCAGAGGCTACACCTTGACTGTGAGTTGCCTCTGAGTCATTTTTGTTTTCCACATTGGCTCCTCTGGAGCTGACTGTGGTTGGAGGACCAGCTGTGGTGTTGGGTACTGCAGCACAGCACCTGCCCAGGGCTTGCAGCATTCAGTGACCCCAGCAGCAGCTGATGCACTGTGGATACTTTAAATCTAGCCTATCCCTAACTTCATATTAAGTATGTGTTGAGATCTTTGTGTGTAGATTAGCCTTGAATTAAAAGGTTGTAATCTGAATCAATTTGTGCAGGTGGTTTATATCAACCTGGAGATGTTACAATCTTTCATATATTTGATGGTTTGATTCCATGCTGTACCACATACTCGAATGGAGGAGAATGATAACTCTTTCTTCCCATAAGGTGCCCATCAAAGAAATCATGAGTAAAAAACCCAGAGCAACTGAGATGAAAATATCTCATGACCAGTGCCTTCTTGGAACTTTACTTCCCATGTTACGATCTGGATGAGAGGGGCTGAAGTTTGTATTTGTTGTGGCAAATTTCCTTGCTGTTTTTGAAATGTTCCTACTTGATGCAAGGCAAAACATTAGGAAAGCTACTGAAGGGCACTGGGGAATAAGAGCAGATGTATATTTAAACAAGAAAAAGTAGACCATGGTAAGATGTTTTGCCAAGCCACATAAAGACAAACACAGGGAAGTAAATTGCAGTAAAAAGTTGCACATGTTTATGGTGATATTGATTGCATTTTTAATTTTGTCCACATAGCCAATGCATTGCTGGCTTGCAGTTAAGACCTGACAGAAGAAGAAAGAACAGTAACAAGGAATTGAATCAGTCATTTGTTTGAAAGTAAACCAGAAACAATGGTGTGGAGAGAGAGGAAGGAGCTCATCAAAGATCTGCTTTGCTGCTTTACTTCCAACATTCAGTTCCTTAGCTTTAATAATGCCTAAAATACCAGTCATAAGTCATGGTTCTGAAAGAAAATACACAATATTTTCTGATTATTAAGTGGTTTA
>JASSUY010011915.1:0-10121 GCA_032466535.1 Forpus xanthops
TCTCAATCTCCCCTCTGGCAGGTTAAAGCCATTCCCCTTGTCCTGTCCCTACAGGCCCTTGTCCAAAGCCCCTCTCCTGCTTTCCTGTAGCCCCTTTAGGAGCTGCTCTAAGGTCTCCCCTTGAGGAGCCTTCTCTTCTCCAGGCTGCCCCAGCCCAGCTCTCTCAGCCTGGCTCCAGAGCAGAGCTGCTTCAGCCCTCACAGCATCTCTGTGGCCTCCTCTGCACTCACTTCAACATCTCCATGTCCCTCTTGTGCTGTTGCCCCAGAGCTGGATCAGGACTGCAGAGGGGGTCACCCCAGAATGCAGCAGAGGGGGAGAATCCCCTCCCTCAAAGTGCTGCTCATGCTCTGGGGGTGCAGCCATGATAGCTCAATAAACAGGCACCATTGGGAACATCTCAAAAAACAAAACCACATTTTATTAATCCAAATAAGTCTAAAAAATAGGCCTCCATGTGTCCTATTTTCATTCAATGCTTCAAAGTAAAATCACTTTTCACTTCAGATAGCATTTTTGGAAATGTTTCTATGCAGAATCTCATCTTTTTATTCAAGTTTGTTAGTGTTTCACTTCTCACACACATGCCCACAGGTGTGTAAGCACACATATCCACATCAAATCCCTGGCAGAAAACAGGAACTCAGTAACATGCAGGGAGATGGAGACAAAAGTTCTTACATCAGCCATTTGGATTTCCTCGGGATCCAAACGTGGATGGCTTGGCCCATTCGCGAGGCTCCTGTTCTGATGGGCAGGGCACATGTTCTGACGTAAATGATTATGCATCTGTTTTCTTTGTTTCCTTTAAAACACAAAGGAAAAAATCTATAAGGAAGACTTACAGGACTCTGCCCCAGAGCCACCTGGGAGATGCAGATGATAGAGAAGACAAGTATCAGACATACTTGTTTCAATGGTGTTTGTGAAAGCTGCAAACAGGAGGAAACAGTGCATTCAACACTTGCCACCTTCTGCTGCTTCTGCTATAAAAGATGAACATTTCTTATCCTGGGCAATTTGGAAAACTAGGTCTAAGGTCTTCTCTTGCAAGGCAAGGCTCAGCACAATGTAGTGGAGCCAGAGAGACCATGGTGCTGGGAGCAGAGGAGAAAAGCAGAGAGGTGGAAAATGGGCAGCAGGTCCTGGCTTGGCCTTGGTGGCAAGGCACTCGACCTGTCCTGCATTAAGCACAAAGTGGTAAAGACTACCATTGCAGGGCATCCATTCTGCAAGACCCCTCATGTCCTAGCTGCACCCTGAAGTGAGGTGCAAGTGAAGTAGGGAAAAATGCGCTGCCCGGGCAGGGAAAGCTGGCCATAAAAGAGGTCCCCAAGCATCTTGTTCCATCAAGATAACTCTGAAAGTCCCTGAAACATACACAGCTCCTGCACAACAGCCCAGTGTGCTTCTGCCATCAGGAGATGAGCTGCTGCCTTGAGGACCAGCTTTTCCCAATAACAGAGCATCACCTGGCTGGAGGAAATTATGCTGATTCAGCAGATAAGCAAATGGTCCCGGGAAAACATCCTGCTCAGGCACAGCCTGCTAGGTGGCTTCACTGTTCTCCTTGATGAGACATTCCTTCATGAGACCTTCCTGGGAACACCACAGCACAGCATCTCCTTAAAGCAGCATTTTGGGTGAAAAGCATAAAAGTGCAAAGCACGATCACGGCCACTCCGTGACTTCTGGCCAGTGCTGTCTGCTAACCACCCATACTCACTTGGTTTTACAGTAAGCTACCACACAGACGATGCCCACCACAAGCAAGGCAACGCAGATTCCTGTGATGGTTAAAACTCTCTTCTGGTAAAGCTCCTCCGCTTCTGCAAATGGAGAGAAGAAACCACAATGACAAATGGGCTCCAGCACCAGGGATGCACATGGCTGCACAGGAACCAGCACTGTGTGTGGGTGAGACGGAGAACAGGGTTCAGTCAGACCTCCTGCCGATTCACTGCCCGTCTCCAACAGCTGCTCCAAACCTGAGACCAGCTGGCCCAACCTTGCTCACCCTGCAGGAGACCTTCACTGCTTTTGGCTCCCTGTATGTTTGCCCTCTCTCACTCACCCCTTCCATGCTCAAGCACACTGCTCACTTCCCTTGCCCACAGCATAACTCGGTGACTAGTCTCAAACAGCCCCATGACTCTTTTCTCCCTTCCAGCAGATCCCCCTTCACAGTAACTCAGTAGCCTACAAAGAAGTCCCGAGGCAACCCTCACTCACCATGTACACCCATGCCCTGTGATGCTCTCTCCCATCACAGGCTCTCTGCTCTGACTTAGAATGCCTTTTCCTTGCAGCAGCTGCATGCCCTGGAGCTCTGTGGTGTGGCTAGAAACCACGGAGAAACAGGCTCTAAAGCATGTAGGTGCTGAAGAGGACATCTTAAAACAGTCCAAAAGCAGAATGAGGATGGAAAAGTGATAGCATGTAAGACAAAGGAAAGGGAGTGGAGCAATTAAAATACAGTAATTGGTTACAGTTATGGATCTTTAATGAAACCCTAGGAAATTATTAATTCCATTGCAGCAGATAACTGAGATGCACGCCCAGAATTTAAGCAGCATGCTGCTGCTTCTCTTGAATACCATTTGTCATGGACTGCCTTTCAAACCAGGAAAGTCAGTCACTTGCATCAAAATCCAAACCATGCTGAAGTGAGGTAATTGCTCACATTAATCAAGGCTCTAAGGGAACATTCTGATGCTGCTCGCTGGGTAACTACACCTAGGCAGCAATCACATGGCAAGGGCACCTCTTCCTCTGTGGTTACACCAGAGCAGATGCTCTTCACGGCAGCACCCAGCAATCTCCACTGAGATCAGCAGAAGCAATTTGGCTCTGCAGCTGGAGGACTGAGAGAAGGATTCAGTGCATACTTGCCATGAGCATTTTAGTTCAACATCTATGAGAGATGTCCTGATGCCTGCATAATATGTGTTAATGTTAATGGGATTTGTGCCTTCTTTAATATTCATTGAAGTATTTTTTCATACAGATAAGGCAATAAAACTCATGCTATGGCTGCTGCGCTCACCATGCCACACTAAATAACCTTGAATGGAGTATATGATAACCTCAGACAATGAAATACAAAACTAGAAGAGAAACAGGTCTGGTGTCAGAATCCCCCTGGCCTGGACTTGAGCAAAACAGCATGGGGCAAGCAATGAAACATTCCAGATAACCGGATATTTAGACCAATTTCACCTTGCTATTTTGGGAAGGAAAAGGCATTTTTGGGAAAGAACAACAAAAAAAGCCTAGGAAAAATGTTTCTCTCTTTCTAACTTTTAGAAAGCAAATGAAGAAAGATTTGCTAAACAAGGGCTGAGAATGACAGCCCCAGCACGGAGATGTAAAACAATCAGCAGAGCTTTCTTCATGCCTCTGCTGCAAAATCTCAGTATAAAGCAACACATTTCCATCCATTTTGTTTGCGCCCTGGCCTCTGGCTTCATGAGGCACTCAGGGTGCTGGTGGAGTCTCCAGGAAGGCAACGTGCCACCATTCATTACAGGCAGCTGAGGCTCTCATGAGGGTGTGGACCAGGAACAACAGATCATGGGTCAACTTTGGGCTGAAAGTTACTGCTTTGTCAGCTTCACCAGCTAGCTGCATCTGCTCAGAGACAAAGCCTGCATGGCCTGGGACCTGCTCATAGAGGAGCAGTTGGGTGCTGGCTGACTTATATTCCTTGTGCTTTACTACAGGGAACCACATGGAGCTGGCATGGGGAAAGAGGTGAGACACCTCCTTCAGTGACATGTTCCCATTGCGTGGATGCCCTATTCCAGGCATCTGCAACCATAGCAGACAAGTTTTCTCGCTCTTGCACACCTCTGGGACCTGGATTCCAGCTCCTTTCTTCAGCCAGGAGTTCCAGAGATTTATCAGTCAGGAAAACCAGCCAGGTTCATATCCTGGTCACAGATGGCACCGGGTAGGAATTTTGATACTACCCAGCAGAAACTACTTTTACAAAAAACAAAAGCCTGAGCAGGTCAGTTTTCACCATGGACTCAATCAAGCCAATTTTTCCAAATGCAGTGTTCTTTACCAGCTATATTTTTTGCTACAAAAACTTCTGTTCCAAGCATAAATCGTTCCCTTTGAATCATGGAGGAGGGAGAAAAAGCAAAAAGCAAAGCTATTAGCTAAATAACACAATCTTTTGCCTGAGGCTCAAATCCTAGCTGCTGTGGTGATGATCGTGTCATCTGGCTCTGGCATGTCTGACTGTTCCAAACCTTCACCTCAATTGCACAGAGAATGTTTCAGTTCATCAGAACTGCAGATTTAGCCTCTCTGTCTTAAGCTGACAGCTCTGCTATGTGAAGCAGTGACATGTGAGGCTGTGCTGCAAAGCTACAAGTTAAATGACCTGCTGATAGTGATTTAGCTTTGTTCCTCACATCTCATTAAAGCTGATAAAGCTCTATCACACAGTATCTTCCTGTTGCACAAAACCTCAACAATGACAGACAATAAGAGAATGTACACTACAATTCTGTATTTGAGAAAGTCCTGGAGCAGAACTTGTCCATTTGTGCCTCTATGCTCTACAAACAACACAACTTCATCAGCAGCATTGTCACTCTAAGCAGCAAACACTAAGAACAAACCATGTGGTGCCACATAATGCCGACAGAATCACAGTCCAGCCATGGGTGTCACAGCAACGCATGAGAGTGACAGACGAATGACAGAGAAGAGACAACTGCAAGCTGGGAACAGGATGTGTGCGGTTCTGTGATGACATTGAGAATGGATGAGGAAAAGGACAAGAGGTCAACAAAAAAGGGATGTCAAAAATCCTCGATTTTGAAGCTAATTTCAGTGTATTTGCATTAGCAGCACCGCTTTCTCTGAAACACCTGACTACAAAATGAATGTTGTCTGCAGCAGGGAAGAACTGCTGGGGGATAGAAACCCATCCTGGTGGATCAGGCATGCAAAAGCCAGAGGAGATAAGTTTCTCCAGCTTCAGCTAGTGCATGTCTCTCCACCCTGGGGATCCAAGAAGATGATTTAGGATCCAGAAGTGAAAAATTGGTGTCCCCATACCTCTAATAAATGGAATTGTAGCATCTTCATGTGAAGATCTGCTCTGGCTGACATTGTTTTTAAATCAGTGTTTTTAAGTTAAATGATAAAGATAAATCTCTCCTCTCTCATCTGATCAGACTCCACATGGTTGGCTCATACACTCAAGGGAAACCTACCCTCAATAATCTGATTTCCCAGGTGTTTACTCAACAGATTCTTGATGTGTTTCTAAAAACAGACTGAGGAGAATGGAAGAAAAATCATATGATTGTGAGCACTCAGCCAGAAGCAGGTGATTGCCCAAAAGGGATATTTTTCAAAGCCTTTAAAACACTGCAGTGCTTTTCCAAACTTCAGCCTGCAGCCATGATGCTCAGAATGACACCCGGAGCTCACTGTTTTCTGTACTAACCCATCTCATGTCATCTTTCTTGGAATAATTTTCTCCTGGTCAAGAACCAAAATAAGCCACAAACCTCTGGGAGAAGGAACCACAAAGCTCATTCTGACCCTTACAGGATCCAGTGGAGGTTAATGCATCCAGGGTGGTAATTTCTATAAAAACCTTGATCTTTCCAAAAACCCTCCTTCCTGGAATGCCTGCCCATTCCCAAGTGGTGACTACTGGCAACCTCTGGGATGATCACAAAGTCCAGCTCTTCAGTTAAATACACAGAACCATGTTGAATGGGGAGACGTATGGCCATTATAACACCCCAGTCATGGCACACACACCCTGCTGCTTGAAACAAAGAAAAGAGTGCTGCTAAAGATACACATGTATTTTTATAGGTTTACATTTAGATTTTGTGTTTGGTTTTGGTTGTTTTGTTGGGTTTTTTTCAAGCCAAACATCTCTGTTGGTACCAGGGAAGAGAACAGAACAGCTGATTTTTTAATCATCCCATTAAAGCCATAAATATAATGTGGGCAGCTTTTAATGGCTTCTGATTAATAAATGAATGGTTGGTCCATACCCTTCAATTCAAATCCAAGATGCTCTGCCAATGCAGAAAGAAGACAAGGAAGAGAAAGAGAAAAAGAAAAACAGGTCTGTCAGAGAACTCTAATATACAAACACACACACTGTGCAGTTACAGCACGTTAGCCTTTATGTAGGCTCAGCAGCAGTTACACAAAAGACGGTGTATGCTTCAGAGCATTTCAAATTCCCACCAGAGCTTATATCTAATGTAAAGGAAGACCCAAACAAATCGCAGTGGAAGTTAATTATGAATTCTTTTAGTTGATTATGAATTCTTCTGAGATGAGCCATGTTTGTTAGTACCTGATATGGAATTCACAGGTTAGGCAGGGGAAAAAAGGAGGAAAGAAAAAAAAAAGGTACACTTGTTCTGAAACAACTCCTGACAGGTCAAAACACATAGCGAATGCATGAACCTGGTAAAACCATTCACTCACTTTCTATAGGCAGAATAAACCCTGCATGGTTTCACATGCCCACCTCTGCCTGGGAGCTGTGCATCAAAGCAGGGCACTGGGCAGACAGATGCCTGGGCACTTGTACATGTCCTGAGACCTGCCAGCAAGTTTCTGCTGCCCGTCACCTCAAGTCTGGTCTCGGAGGCACAGCATCACCTGGCAGCAGTGCCTGTGAATCACCTGATGGCCTGTCAGTTGTGTGAGCACTGTTTTTGGTGGTACAGATCTGCAGCTGAACCACTGATGCCGCAAGTGACTCATTGCCTGGCACAGGCAACAAATCCCTTGCAGATCTAAAAGTGCAAATTGCACTGGAAGTTTCCCTCCAGTCTGTGATCTTCCACATCTCACTTCTGCTGTGGTTCTGCATTGTTTTGGAAACAACAAGCATGCTGAAAAAAGCACAGACAGGAGCATCTGCTTTCAGATTAATATTCATTACAAGATTGCAGTTCATCTTGCAGAGACAAGTGCTAAGCAAGGTAGTTTACATAATGAACCAACATACAGTCATCCAAAACAGGTATCCTAAATTTTACTAATTGTCCTGGCACAGGCCTCAAGTAGAGACAGTTTTTCTTACGTAAACATTAAAATTCTCCATACTTACCACTGCTGTTTCCAATCACCATACACACAAGATTATTTGCTGTTTGGAGATGCCCAGATTTATTTACTATATTTTCCATAGGAACTGCTTATTTTGCTGCACAGAAATAGTGGCTTTCTTTTGCAATGCTATTCAAAATTCAGGCAGGGGGGAAGTCAGCACTAATTGTTATGGAACACGTAAACACAGTTTCTAAAGCAGGTTCTTCTCTTCAGACCAATGCTGATGCTTGGGGGGTTCTGAGGGGTTGGAAGTTGGGGTTTTGTTAAAATTTTGTGTAATTTCAAGGCCACAAAACCTGGCTGCTCTCTGCTTTACATCTCACAGTCATGCAAAAGCAATGGCAAACTCTACCATGCGTTTCACAGTCACTTTGTACAAGCTGCAGTGACACGGACACAATGTGGTGGGCAGCAGAGAACTGGACAGAATACATTCAGCCTAAATCTCTTGATTGTCACGTCTAGCCTTGACCTATTCCCGAGGCATGCCATTACACGCACACAGTTTCACCTGACACTGACAAATGCATGTAAAGATACATTAGATTTCAGCAGTATGGCTCCACTGTTGATCCGCCTTAAGTTGAACACTGCTTACACTGCCACATTTCCTCCCTGTTCCAGGGTTTACTGCAACTTCCACAGATACAAATGGATGCAATTGATAACACTTCCATGGTTTTCTTTGCAAACTCAGAAATGCCGATGCAAGCAGAGGAGGTGGGAAGAACCTGAGGGTACTTTCACCTTCACACTGTCACTTTCACGTTACAGCTGCAGTTCCTTTTGGCTCCCCAGCCCCAAGGAGCAGATACAGACAGTTGGCTCATTGGATCTTAGCTACAGTTTCCCTGAGTAGGGGAGAAATAGTAGCTTTACAGATAGAGGAATTCTTGCCCCAGCCTAAGCTGCTGCATCTGATGTCCATGGCTATCATAATTTCAGACCATGGACATTGCTTCTGTATTACTTATGACTGAACACACTGAATAGGGAGCCGCTCTCCCCTTCCCCGTCTCAGGAGTTCCTCCCAGCATGGGTAGGTATTGCCTTCTGTGCTGGGACGGTGAAGGAACAGACACTCCAAGAGGGCTCTGGCATCTGGAGGGCTTTGTCTCTTCTCTAAAGAATAGGCTGTTCAAAATCAGTCAACAATTTACAGTCAAGAGGCTACTGAGATGACCCCAGCTCTGGTAAAACATTGCTTCAAAGGGTAATCATTCTGCAACCAGCAGAAGGGTATCACCTTCACAAAGATGCCTTACTACATAGAGTGTGCCTATTTTATACAGTACACTGCTTGGTAGCAAACTTGTTTGAGAAATCAAAATTTCCCCTAGAGACAACGGTTTTATTTTGGTCTGGAGATATTTCTGACTACCATGTTTGAAAGAAGTCTTCTTTGCTTTTTAAGAGGTTGATCAGGAAAAGTAATACATCTTTAAAAGCTTTGGGTTATATTTGCTCCTAGGTGAGGAAAAGCTCAGCAGGATGCATAGCACCTGCATTGTGTCCTGCAATGGTTCAGCCAACCTGCGTTTTACTCACCCTCCCAGTAAGGCTGGCAGCCTATTTGGCTTTTGGGGGTGCCTAGAAACCTTTGAGCAACAGTCCACTCTGTCATCTTTAACAATACAGAAGGAAGAATAAGATCCAGGTAAGGCCTCCAGCTCCTCCAGGCAGTGATTCACTGCACGTTGACAGAGGTGGTTGCAATGTGAGGTGTATTGTACCCAAGTCTCATGGCAGAGAGAACCTTTGGGACAGCTAAAATTAAATGGATTAATCCCATCTGTAGAGACAAACTGACACATGCCAGGAGGGCTGGCAGAGTGCAGAGTACTCTCCAACTTTCATGGACAAGCTCCATTGGAAGCAATAAATTCAGAGGCTACTGCACAAATAAACTACAGAAAGGCAGCACTAGGCTGAGGATACGGGTGTGTTATTTTTCTCGCATCATCAGTCTCTGCCTGAACTCCACACATGCTCCCTGGTCATGGCAAGGAGCAAGGGCTGAGCATCCTGAACTGCTGTCAGAATCCCCAAACTATTTGTAATGAGGACATTCTCTGGAAAATTTCATTCCAAGTGTGCCTGCTGAACCTTTCTGAAAAAGTTGGACTTAAATAGAATCCATTCTTCCTAACATAGCCATCAGTGTTACAGAATCAGTATCTACTGGCTTCTTTAATGCAATATTTTGCAGTGTTTATATTATTTCTTGTACCTAAAAGGTAAGATAACCTTTTCTGCGCTGATTTTACAGGAGGCTGGACTCTAGTTTGGAACTGTTCAAACACTAACTACTGCATGTATGGTAGAAGGCTGTCCAAGAGAGAAAGGCAGCACTGGGGGAGTTGAGGAAGTGACAAAGGGAAAAAGATGAAAGAGATGACAAAAATTATTCATTTTCACACTCTTCATCTCAGCTGTAGCACATCTGTGTGGGATTCAGGTCAGACACCATCACCCAGATTGGTACAACCCGGCTGCTCAGAACAGGGCTTGCTGAAGATTCAAGTGATGCATGGACCTTCACTCAAGTCCCCCAGAGGTTGACAGTCAGATGAACTGGAGTGAAAGAGAAAACACAGTTGGATTTAGAAGCTCCAGTAGGGTGGGTTCTCTGTGGATCCACAGTCATGAACCTTGTGGTGGATTCTTTTTCTCATCATCAGAAGACAAAGTCCTGCACTTACTTGACCCCTATCTATGTTTTCCTATATAACCTGTTTCAAACGATGAGGAAAAATATTTAATCTAAGATAATATTCTATGAGTAACACCTCAAGACAAGATGGTTTGCACTGAACTATAGATTAAAGGGGTGATTAAGAAGGATAAAAGCCTTACCAAACAGTTGTGAAAACTGGCCCTGTGCTCACACGGACATGAGGTTGTCCAAGAGGTTGTTATTTAGTTACTGCATGCATTATTCCCCTCAAGCACACTTGAGTACCCCAGAGAGCATTCTGGGTCACAGAGCATGTTGCAAGGCATGAAGC